>SIXB01005579.1:0-13727 GCA_007018985.1 Anopheles bwambae
ACGATCGCTGCCAAAGCCTGGACCATTTCGACATCGAAAGCGACGACATGAAGATGGCCAACCAGATTGTGTTCGTGTTCCAGATGCCGCTGCCACGGGAGGGCCGCCAGCTCGACTACTCCCGCTGGCAGCAGAATTTGATCGGCGTGCTGCAGACGGACATTGCGTTCGACGCGAACGTGCTGCACAAACCGCACACCAAGATGACGATCGACGCGCGGCTGGCGTACCGGAACAAGGGCGACGCCGATCAGGATTGGAAGTATCTGGCATCCTCGCTGGAGGAACGCGACCTCGACTGTTCGGCCAACAACGTGACGGACGACTACCTGTACAACTGCAACACCATACCGCTGTTCGAGCTCGGTTCGCTGCACCACGATTACTATCTGCTCAACGTGCGCCTGCCGGTCGATAGCGAGCGGCGGATGAATCTGGACATTGGCCACATCAAAGACTTGCACCTTTCGGTGATCTACCAGAACGGTGGCTTCACCAAGGTTTGGGTATCGCTCAAGACGGTGTTCCTGCCCTTCATTGTGCTGATCATGGCGTGGTTCTGGCAGCGGGTCCATCTGCTGCAGCGCAAACCGGCACTGCTGGAGGAGATGCTGCTAGCGCTGGGCTGTGCGCTGACGTTTCTGAACATGCCGTTTGAATATTTTACGCTGTTCTTCGACATGCCGTTCATGCTACTGCTGAGCGATATACGCCAGGGCGTGTTCTACGCAACGCTCCTATCCTTTTGGCTCATTTTTGCTGGCGAACATATGCTGGTGAGTAGATTTATTGAACCCTTATTCGATTCAATGCATCTAAAATCATCCCATTCTCATCGCAGATTCAAGAGACGGGCGAAAAATCAAGCCTTAAAACGTACTGGAAGCATCTGAGTGCGGTGGCCGTTGGATGTGTATCCCTGTTCTTGTTCGATATGTGCGAAAGGGGCGTGCAGCTGCGCAATCCCTTCTACTCGATCTGGGTGTCGAAAGTGGGAGCAAACGTTGCGGTAAGTTCAGCCCACATTTAACCACTCTCTGGTGGCGTTTCAAGCACAAATGTGTCCTTTCTTTCAGCTTGGATTCATCATCCTGGCCGGCATATCAGCGGGATTGTACTTTTTCTTTCTGTGCTACATGATCTGGAAAGTGTTTTGCAACATCAACATTAAGCGCACCTCGCTCCCGTCGATGTCGTCCGCCAGACGGCTACACTACGAAGGCATCATCTATCGCTTCCAGTTTCTAATGCTGGCCACGCTGCTGTGTGCGGCAATGACCGTGATTGGCTTCATCATTGGGCAGGTATCGGAAGGGCGCTGGAAGTGGGACGATAACATCGATCTGGAGTTTACTTCCGCGTTCTTTACCGGCGTGTACGGCATGTGGAACATTTACATCTTTGCGCTGATCGTGCTGTACGCTCCCAGCCATAAGAAGTGGCCCACCAACGAAACAACCGGTAAATATACCCCACCCCTGCCAATCTTGTAGCATCATTTTCCCTTCACACTAATATGTACCGTGTCCGTTCTTTGTTCAGAAAACATTATGAGCGAGGAAATCGAGTTCAGCAATCTGCCGTCCGATTCGAACCCGAGCGAAATTTCGTCCCTCACACAGTTCGCTCGAAAGGCGGCCCAGGATTAAGTGCGATCCCGTTGGAAGACTGGGCTGGGCTTGCGCCCGTCGAAAGTAAGTGTAAACTGCTCCCCCACACACTACTTTTGAATGATCAATTTTAAGATTTTATACTACCGATTACGATTACGAATGCTCCAGCTTGTCAACCGTGCAGTATAACTAACAGTATCCTAAATAGTGTAACGGTTCCGTTCAAATGTCACACAGTATTAGTAGCATCACAGTTTTGTGTCAAAATAGGTACTAAGTAAGGGAAGACTGCTGCCACCAACATACATTGTCGGGCATTTTCCATCACATATAGCCACTAGACCGTATACATAGTTCGATTTACCTTTTTTCTCTCTCTCTCTTATTGAATGTCTCGATGTGTGTAGTACAAACACTTGGTACTGAATAAACCTTGGACAATTTTTGTGTACGCCGTCCGTTTCGAATGTAATTGCTTTGCTGTGTCGGAAAGAAAACAACACACTCCTCTCCCCAATGCTGGCAACATTGTTCTATTATTATAAGAAAATATATTTCATTTCTTAAATATGTCTAACATAATTGGACATTGTACGATGCTGTTGCGTCGGTTGCGGTTCTTCTCTCTAGGTGTGTAGCCAACATCATCAGCTACGGTAGCGTGTTTGTGTGTATGTGTTGTTGTTCTGCAGGCCCATGGCCCCACTCCCATGAGATATCTATTTAAAAAGTGAATGCTGTTAATGCACCTTATCAACTAAAAAAAATTAAAAAAAATAGCAGATTCAACATTGAAAAGGTGTCCGCGATCATAAGGAGAAATTTCAACTACTCTTCGATAGCATGGTAGCGTAACATGACCGGATTCCTACCAAAAAAAAAGACAATCGATTCGGTGTGTACGATGTCCAAGACCCTTCGCGTTTCCAACGTCTTCAACGAACCGAAGCTGTCCCAAAATGTGTATTGGCACGTCTCTACTTCTATTACCTAAGATACTCTTTCTTCTGTACGCTCTTTCCCTGTTCGATTTTACCCCATCACCCGACGCCCTCAATGATATGATAAAAAGGAGGAAGAAGCTCCCAACAAATTTATTCGAAAAGAACTTAAATTTCTAATAATAAAAAAAACAATATGATAACCTAGTGCAGCTACGTAACAGGTAAAAAATGGGGAGAAATGTTTTCTCCATATATTGCAAAATTATTCAAGTGAGTGTGAGATATTACGTAGATAAATATGTTCCCGCGCAAGTGGTTTCCACCTGGCGATTCGGGTACATTGGGGGGGCGTATATTGTTATAATACAATTTTGTTCTCTCCGTTGGAGGATATCTACTGCAAGTAGCTAAATAATAGGTTATACGATATATGCGCTACGGTTCTCTTTTTTGTTGTCGGAACTGTAGCATTCCTTGCTCGAATTCTCATAAGCACCATACTGTTACAATGGAGGGAAAGATAAAGAGAGATAGAGAAAGGGAGAGAGAGAGAGAGAGATGTGTTTATAGAGATTCGCCCAATTTGCCGCTTTTACTAATAAATAATATTCTGTAAAGCACAAAACGCGTTGCGCGCCCAGGGTTCGAGGGAGAAAGGGGGGTTTTATAATACTTTTGCTTAGCAATCCCCCCTGCTGTCCGCTATGGGATGGGATGAGGCGGTGGCATAGGAGTTGTGTAGAAAGAAAAACACACCATCCAATATCATTTGGATTTTGATGCAAAATGCGCCAACCGCCGCAGTTTGCCAATCTCATAGAGAGAGAGAGAGAGAATCAGTTTTCAATCACGTCTTACTGTTCATGGTAACGTTAGTAATGTCTTTCACAATCATCTCGGCCACCTGCCAGGCTAGCTCTTCCTGTGCCTTGTCCTCCGGTAGGTTGACGAGTTTGCGAACCGCTTTCTTGATCCGGTTACGATTCCACCGGTCATCGCTGGACGGTGGCTCGACGATGTCAAAATCCCGCTCGTACCGGCCCAGTGCGTCGATCCGTCCGAACGTTAGGCCCGCCACGGGCGAGGTGCGCCGCCACAGCAGATCCGGATTGTACAGCTGGCGGGAGTCGATCTGCATGATATCACCGCTCCCGGTACTGCCGGCCATGCCGGCGGCACCGGCCGGACCATTGCTGGCGGCGGCCGCCAGTGCCACCGCTACCAAGTGCTTGCGGTTGCGCTGGTAGTTTGTGTCCGACATGGCCAGCAGCGTGTTTTGGGAGGAAATAAACCCGACCGCGTTACCGCGACGGCCCACTCCTGCGCTACTATCACTCGTGACGTCCGAGAGCGTTTTGCGATGGCCACGCTTACCGGCAACACTGCCACCACCGTTTCGTTGCTCCGTCCCACGGCTACCGGGAAGTATTCCACCGATGATGTCATTGTTCGTGTTTGTCTTCACCTTCCCGAGCAGCTCGCTGAGGAATCGACAGTAAAGCGGCGACTTGATGAATCCGGCAAAGTAGCGCTGCTCCAGAAAGTGCTCAATTATTCGCACCGGAAGCTCAAAGCATTCGGCCACACTGGCCAGATCCGACGAGCAGATGTGCTCCTCGAGCAGGAAGCGTATCTTGTCGCTCAGGCCCAGCGAACTGGTGGCTTGCAGGGAAAAGTATTTCTCATACAGCACGACCGCATCCTTCTGCGCCTGGAGCTGGCTCTCGAAGGAGCGCTTAAAGTTGACCGCTCCGACGTAAAACTCCAGATAGTGCCGCTTGCCCTGCTGCTCCAGATGCTCCATGAAGTAGAACAGGGCCATTTCGCTGCCTAGAATGTCGCGCAGCGTTAGGTTCTCGCTCGTCAGCACCTCCAGCGTGTACTTGCAGTAGAAGGAGCTCTCCAGAAACGGGTTCAGGTAGCTTTGCTCCAACATGTCCAGCAGGAAGTGTTGGGCTTCGTTGAAGATGACCTCGCTGCAGGTGCCGGTACTGCAAAGGGCCAGCGAGATGGTGGACAGTATGGTGGCCGGCATTTCGATAAAGTGAGGCGAAGCGGACACCAAATACTTTCGGTATATTCGTACGGCGTCCGAGTTTATCAGCGAGTTGAAGGGTCGCTGTGCCGCCGCCGCCGACGACGGTGTCAGCGCGTGGTTGCTCTTGGCAGGTGCAACCGTCGACTCCACTCCTGTTGTGCCCTTGCCCGCTTCGCAGATTTGTGTCTTCTCGTCGTCGGTTAGCGACTGTCGCATGATCGTTATATCACAGACTTCCAAATGTTTGCCTTCAGAGTCCTTGCCATCCTTGGTTTCATGATGACGCTCTTCCGGTACGGAGGCACCATCTTCATCGGTGACGGTACCGTCATCTTTAATGTCGACCTCCTCCAGCACCTCGAGCGGGGTCGGCGGAGGTACGGGTGTGCAGCTTTGAGACGTCCGCGAATCGAGTTCCCGTATATCATCCGCCGACTGGGAGTCTTCGAAGGCATTTTCAGAGAACGAGTTCGTCGATAGCGAATCACAGTCTACGCTGAAATACGACAGACTGTCGTACCCGTCGGAGGACACGCTCCGGTGCAGTCTACCATGACCATGGCCGGAGCCACCGGACGGTCTGCTGGACACTCCACGCACGCCGCATTCGCCGGATGCTGCCGCTTTGAAGCTTTCCACTTCGAGCCAAAACTTAATCAGCGAAAGAGCATTCTTCGATTCCAGAAACTGCACAAAGTAGCAGATGCAGCTTTGTTCCGCCAGAATATCAACCATACGGCGCGAAAGCTTCGAAACGCGCACCGTGTCAGTATCTGCAACGAGTTGTTGTTCCAAGGGGTGAGATCAACTGATTAATTATTCACTCACGCACACCGCGAGCCTGCTTACCCTTTCGCTCGAAGCAGTATCGTTCTGCCAGCCTTAACGCTTCCTCATCGCTTTCAGGTGGTTTTGCACCGTTGATGACATCATCCGACGTTCTGAACGATGATGATGATGCCGTCGCCGCCGTCGTCGATCCATCATTGTTTAGTGTTGCTAGCGAAGAAGAAGAGTCACTACCGGTTGTGATGGATTTTCTTCGACCTGGAGGAAAAGTGATTGGCAATCATGAAAAGCGCGAAAAGCCATTACACCCCGAGATCTGCCATATACGCCCCAGGTCATTGGCAGCCACCTCGGGCCATCCTCCCCTCCCCGATGCACCGGGGGAAATTCAATCGAGATGGAACATACACAAATAGCAACAATCCGCCCTAACCGCCCCTTTCCCTTCCCACCGCCTTGCTGCGCCCTTTTTAATCGGACGGAGAGAAAGTTTGATCGTTCGACGAAAGCATTGCGCTTCTGCGGGCAACAACAAAAAAAAGTCTACCCGCCTCTCTCCCTGTTTCGCCCACAAACTTGGTAGCAAGCGTTCCAGCGTACTGGAACACTTTCAATAGTAGAGAAAAAATAGTACACAAATGGGAGGAATGTCGCATTTTTGCTTCAACAAACAACGACAAAAACAACACAAACCTGTCTTCTTTAGAAACTGCAACATTCTGGTCGATTACAGCAACCTGTGCCAGAAGAATCGTTTATCGCACTCCAAGACACACACTCACGTACACATACACGCACACACTATTTAAATCACTTCTGTGGGCTCATTTGCCTGGCCTTTTTTGTCTGTTCGCGTTTATCCAATCATGTTTATCTCCGCAGCTCGGCCGTGTTTTCGATATCGGCCATGGTTTGTGCTACACTGTTGCGCTGCGGAATGGATGTGAAACGCAAGCAAACACGAAAATAAAGAAATGTCAAACGTCATCAACGTCGGTCGATAGGCAACTGTCAAATTCCCCTCTGTCAGGGCAGTGGCAAACAAAGGGTGGGGGGGGGGCATACGATGTAAATAAACACCAACCCATCGAACCGTCTGTTCGCGCGCGCTCTACCGCAAACACCGAAATGTTGTGCAATCGGTTGCGCAAAGCGGCATTTGCAGCACGGCTCAGGCCACGATTGCCGGCCACGATCGCGTCCTGCCGGCAAGTGCACAACTCCGATGGAACCATCAGCGAGAAGCGTATCCGTAACATCGGAATACTGGCCCACATCGATGCGGGGAAGACGACGACGACGGAGCGCATGCTGTACTATTCCGGCCGCACCGACATGCTGGGCGAGGTCAAGCTTGGCAATACGGTGACGGACTTTTTGCAGCAGGAGCGCGAACGAGGCATCACGATATGCAGCGCAGCGGTGAGCTTCAACTGGAAGGAGTACCGCATCAACCTGCTCGACACACCGGGCCACATCGATTTTACGATGGAGGTCGAGCAATCGCTCGGTGCCGTGGACGGTACGGTCATCATCCTGGACGGGTCGGCCGGTGTGGAAGCGCAAACCGTCACCGTGTGGGGACAGGCCGATCGGCATCGCTTGCCTCGGTTGGTGTTTGTAAATAAAATGGACAAAGAAAGTGCCGACTTCGATGCGTGCCTGGAGGATTTGGAGAAGAAGCTGTCCACCGTACCGGTGCCACTGCAGATGCCCATCAAAGAGGCGGGGAAACTGGTAGGTAAGCTGACTGACTGGTAAATGATCTTGATTTAGTGCTTGAAATAGTCGCAATAACGGTGATCAATTGCTCTCTCCTCTAGGCGTAATTGATGTGCTGTCGGCCAGCCAAATCATCTGGGACAGCAAGGGCAAAGGCCGATCGTACAAAGCCATCCCCATCAGTGACGAACAGCTGCACGATCAAGTGCAGGAGAAACTGTACGAGCTGATCGACTTGCTGTCCGGCATGGACGACAACCTGGCGCAGGCCATCATTGAAGCGAATAGTTTGGAAAACGTTAAACTGAATCTAGTCCTGGATGCGCTTCGTAATTGTACACTAAAGCAGCAAATCGTGCCCGTGCTGTTGGGATCCTCGTACAAAAATGTTGGAGTGCAGCTGCTAATGGACAGTGTGTTGAATTTCCTACCGGCACCAAGCGAACGAAACCAGATCTATGACTGTTTTGGGTGAGTAACGAATAGCTAAGTGCGGATAGAAGGCGATTTTATAAATGTTTCATCTTTCAGGAATGATTTCGTGGGCAAGGTGTTTAAAGTGACGCACGACAAACAGCGTGGCCCTATCACGATGATCCGCGCTTTTCGGGGAACGGTAAAAAAGGGGTCCAAGTTTATCACCGCCACAGGAGGATCGGAGACGATACAGCGCATCTATGAGCCGCTGGCGGATGAGTACCGTGAGATCGAGTCCTTCGGTGCGGGAAACATCGGTCTCTGTGCCGGTCCAAAATCGACCGTTACCGGTGACCTGGTGGTGGCGAACGCGGCTGCTTTGAAGAAGGCTTTAAAGCGGCTATCCACGGCTAGCGATGCCACCGACGAAAGCGCAGACGATGAGCTGCTGCTCGCGTCGAAGCTAGGCCTGCAAACGACAATCCCAGACGCTGTCTACTTTTGCTCGATCGAACCACCCTCCTCGGGGCAACAGTCGGCGCTGGACAATGCGCTGCGTGAGATCCAGCGCGAGGATCCGAGCCTGCGGGTGCGGTACGACGAAGTGACCGGACAAACGGTGCTGGGTGGCATGGGCCAGCTGCATTTGGAAATAGTGAAATCGCGCATTTTGACCGAGTATCGCATCGATGCCGATCTCGGTCCGCTCCAGATAGCCTACAAGGAAACACTGGACGAGCCGTGCCGTGGAGAGTGGAGGGCAGAGAAGGAAATAGCCGGCAGTAGACAATCGGTGTACATGGATATGACCATCTATCCCAGCACTGCCAGCGAGAGCAACGAGGAGCGCATCGTACTGGACAATTCGGCCGAAGCGCAGGAAACACTCAAACTCGTTCGACCGAGGCAGATGACGTTTTTCCGCAAGGGAGCGCTCGCCGCCCTACAGCGCGGTCCCAAGCTGGGCGGCCAGCTGGCCAACTGTACGATCAAGCTACACGCGCTGACGATAGGGAAGGGAACGGCCGATCCCTTCATCATGGCTGCCTCTGCCCAATGCATCGGCAACATCCTGGCGAATGCGCGCTGCCGGCTGCTGGAACCGGACATGTTTCTCGAGATTGTAACGCCCAGCGAATATCTACCGCCGATACTGGCCGATTTGAGCCGACGTAGAGCGCGCATAGAAGATGTGGCGCCGCGTGGTTCAGCCAATAAGGTCGTGACGGTGATTGCGCCACTGGCCGAGCTGGGCGATTATTCAACGGTGCTGCGAACGATAAGCTCCGGAACGGCAAGCGTCTCGATGGAACCGAACGGTCATTCGCCACTGAACGAATCCGACGAAGCGCAGGCGATGAGACGAGCGTTGGGATTAGAATAAAACGTAACGAATTGCACGTACGGGTAACACGCGTTTCTTTATCGTTTCTTAAGATAATAATGTACACAACGCCTTGCAACTACTACGCGCAACGGTGCCAGGCCCTTTTTAGGCTTGTTCCGTCTTCATCGCTAGCTCCCGTTCCTTTTCGGTGCCCTCGTAAAGCGCCTGCTGCTGCAGTGCCTGTTGTAGCTGAGCTGCGTCGAACTTTTGCTTGGACCAGTTGTAGCGACACGGGAACCAATAGCCGAGCGTCGTTGCCATGAACGTACCGAACCCGATGTGCGTGGACAGTTGGGGGCGTGAGGTTTTTAGAAATGCCAAAAATCCAACCCCTATACCGATGCTGATTCCGTACAGGTAGCTGTTCCGAAAGCACGGGATCGTGCTAACATCTCGTCCAAAAATGACGACAGACTGTGGGGAGAAGACCGCACGTGCGATTAGTGGAGGAACAGCCGAATGTGGCAGTGTATTTTCTTCCGCTTACCCGTTCCGATGGTGGATCAATGTCCACATCTTCCGTAAGTACCCTGCTTTCGGTCATCTCTGTAAATCGATGCAGCTTTTCAGATCATCCACACTGTCTCCGTTCTACTGGAACATGCTCAGTTTATTTTTTTTTCGGCAAACTCCACCCCCCAACAAATCACTGTTATGAAATCATTTTGACAATTGCGGGCACCATACTGTCAAACGGTTGAAGGCGTTTTGACAGTACACTCGCGGTCAGTTGGCCAACCTCGTCCAGGTTCATTTTGATGTTTGCGCTGCGAGAACAAATTGATCTTCCTATCGGCTGGCAGCTTCCTCCTCGAAGGCGAGCGACGACGGAAAAGTGAATTTTGCATATGAATTTCAAGTGAAAATCGAAGCATTCAGTGAAAGGTGGTCGTTGTTCGCTATTGCCAACAACCAGAAGCGTGGTTTTGCGTGATCATTCTAGGTGGACGGCGTCCGAGACGATTCGTGTGCATGTGCATTTGGCGTTCGGTGGTGTGCTGTGTCTCTGTGTGTCCCCGTCGCGTTTTGCGATAATTACGCGCGTGAGAAATCTCTGTTCCGCCGATGCTGTACTCTGCTTTCGGTCGGTCGATGCGGTCGGTGGTTTGGTAGTTTGGTTTTAAGGGCCAAAATTGCCTTCTTGGCGGCCGTGAAACTCTACAGGCACCACAGCGCTGAATGGGCCACTAGAAGCAGCAGCAGCAGCAGCAGCGGGAGCAGCATGTGCGAAATGTCCGCATTTGGTTCACATCAAACCCGATCACATCGCCACAGCTCGTAATGTAGCAGATACACCACAGCACCACCAGCAAGCAAATGATACATGCCATCATCATTCACCTTCAAGGTAAGTTTCCACATTGTAGTCTTGTTCTCACAGCCTCTTATGAAAGCGTGCTGCCCTTGTGGAAGACCAAAAAAATAGACGATGCCTCACTGGCGGTGGCGTCTTTTTCCAAATCTGCGGAAATTGTCCTGCCTTTACGAGCGGAATGCATGTTTTGGGGGCCAGATTCTCATTCACTTGCCCGCTCCATTTCGATGCGGTTGTCAGGAGGAGTGTTTTTCGTTCGTCGTGGCTGTACCCACATTCGCGCTGCGTTCGTGGGCAAAAGGACGGAAAAGGTTAGTTGTGGAAGGTGGGCAGCGAGCGGAAGTGTGTGGTACGGAGTGTGAGCAACGAGCAGCACTCGCTCACACACACACACCTCGCACAGCGGAGGGTTGAAACACACGCACACTACGAAAGCACACCGCCATATACGTACACGAGCCGTTACCATCTGATGCAAGCAAAATAAAAGAACAAGAAAAATAACTTTCACGCGCCATTTTGTTTTTTCCCGGTTTTGCGGCGCGCAAGGTAGCAACTTTTATTTGGTGTGTCGGCCGCGCTCGTCCAATCGGCGGCTGCATGCGTAATAGATAGAAAGATAATAATAGTCATAATGAGGCGGCGGGTGAGGATTCGTAAGTGAAGCTGGATAGGAAGTGTAGCTATTAGGGGGAACGGGGGGAGGGGGGGAGTGTGGGAGGTGTATCATTTTGCCGCATCTCGTCCCCCCGTTCCCGTCCTCTACCCGGAATGCCCTGATCCGCTGGGTGTTTGTTGAATACTGTTGGAATTAGCTGCAGCTTACTCTCTTTTTGATCAACAATTTTCTTTCCCAATGTGATAGATAGTGTAATGATTGTGTGCTTCGGTTGTGTGTGTGTGTACTATAGCTCGGTCGGTGTGTGAGTATGTGTGTGTGTGCACTTTCAAAACAGAACCTTTCGCCTCAGCTATTATGGGAGAAAACGATCATGCCAGAGTATGAAAGGGTATCGCCGTATTTGGCTTTTTGTGTTTTAACAGACGGACTTGGCGGCATCCTCTCCGATTCCCCTCTCACCTCTCCCGCCAGCCAGTTTGTTATGTAAATTAGATTCTTTGGCGCTGTGTGTGGAAGAATCCCTCGCTGTGTGCTAAACGCATCCGAGTGATCAAGATTAGAACAGTCCGGAATGTGCACACTCTAGGTAAACAAAAAGTGCCCTGTCTGTGCATCTAGTAGGCCGAACAGAGCTTGATCATCGAGTGCGGCAGCAGTTCTCGAGGTGGTGGCATATGCTATTTGGTTGTGTGTTGCGCACGGATTGAGCGGACGTGAACGTGAATTGTCCACATGTTTGCTTTCGCACATCAGCAGCAGCAGCACACACGCCACACATCGTGTGCTGTGCTGTCCTGACCGCCGCCACCGTGGCAAATGGGTGTCGTTCAGCAGCGCTCTGACGGCGTGTGTGTGTGATTAGATACTTGATTATTTTGTGTCCGACGACGGTGTAGTGTGTGGCACGCCACATTGTAGTTTCTGCTGATAAAAAACCACACCATTACAAAATATAGCACCTTGATTCAGTATGTCAGGTTTTTCGTTCTTAATTCTTCGCCTCCGGATCGAATCTTCCTTTACGGTGAGATTACCTTTTTTCCCCGATTGCTGTTCCTGCACTTTGTGGTCAGTGGGGAAAATCTATGGGGAAAAGTAGCTCGGGAGCGTTTGTTGAGTCACACACAGCGAAGCAGCAAAGTAAAGAAAAAGAATGACACTGCATTGCATAGATGTGTGTCGGTCGAAATTGACAAACTCGGATATATTTTTAAACGCCGGCGGACGGGTTTACAACCGTGCGAGAGTAGACATCGCGAATGAGGTTAGGGACAGGAATAAGAAGAAGAAGAAAAAGAACGACAGTAATCCTCGAGAATCAAATGCGATTAGAAGCAGCAGTACAGTTTCCGTGGTTTATCACGATTGAAGTTGGCTGTTAAAATTTGCACCAATCCACCCGTCCCTTGAGGTTGGGCAACTCAAACATCATCGTAGTCGTAATGTCAGAGTAACGCCGTTACTGACAGTTCAGTACGGTAGCTTGAGGTTGAGTGTGTGCGTGACAGGCGCGTACTGAACAGGCTTCAATAGTGTGTGTGTTTGCTACCTTCAAACACAGAGCGATTCCTCCGCTCCCGCTCTGCTGGCCTTCGTTGTCATCTTTTCCGCAGTCGTCGCCTTCGTCGTCGTCGTCATGAAAAGAAAAAAAGGGCAGAGTGGTTGGCAGTAGTAGTAGGAAAGGCAGCAGCAGCAGCAGCAGCAGCAGAGGCAGCTTTTCATCCGGCTGTTCGTGCGATTGAGACGCGTCGCGTAAGCGAAGAAGAAAAGTCCCATTTTGTGCTCGCTCCGTGTCACGGGATGTGTTTGAAAGTAGTTGACGAAAAATGTTCCTTTGCGGAATGTGATTAGTGTTTAGGGGAAGATGTGTGTTTTCACTCATTAGCTGAAAGTTTAAGGCAAAACATTATCTACACAGGAAAAGAAGGAAAGCAGTGTGATGTGCCTGGTGGCATCTTGAATTATTTGTTCGTTCGCTATGGTTGGTGCAGTGTGTTTTTCCTACAGGTGAGCTATACATTTTTTCGAAGCCGCAGTTCTTGGGTTGAAATAGCTTTTCTAAGCATTTCTTCTTTGCCACTTTTGACAACCAGCCAGTGCTTGTGTGTATGAGGGTGTGTGTGTGTGCAGTACGTGTGCATCATTTGGTGGTGTGTTGAGCTGTGCTTGTGATTCCCTTCGCTCATGATAAACGTAATAATATTGCTGCCATTTAACACGTCCTCTCTGGTGGCCACAATCATAATATGTTGCGGTTATGCTATTGCGGTGGGGTGTGCTGCATCACGAAAAATGTGTGATAAAAAGAGGTTATCCTGGGGGGGTGGGGTGTATGGCGGCGGGCTCCATACAAACGAGAGTGTGGTTTGTGCGTGAAAACGATATTACACAGCACACACAAGGACACACAGTGATGATGTTGCTGTTGTTGCCACCTCCGCTGCCACACCATGGATGAATTTTAATAGGGAGTTTATTTAGCCTTTTACACACACTCCATATATTCAATTTTTGCGACTCGAATCGACTTCTCCTCTCTTTCCCCCATACTTCTCCGACCGCGCTCGTTTACGGCAACCAGCGACGCGCGCCGCCCCGTGCCACTCGCCCCCTTGTCTTTCGTGCACGGTTTCGGTTTGGTTCCGGTACGGTAATACTATTTTCCTATTGGATTCTTTGGATTGTCGCGCAGAGCAGCAGCGAACTGCGTTTTCTCATTCTCGTGACGCGTACTGTACCTCCTGGCACATTAGCACAAGCGCGCAAGTTTGAATATGTGCGTTGCGTGTGCTTCGTGTGTAGTGGTGAGAGCGGGAAATATCGCGCGCGGGAGCGTGGACTGATTTTTTCACACCACCACACAGAAACCCGTGTGCACTG
>SIXB01005580.1:0-13807 GCA_007018985.1 Anopheles bwambae
CACACTTGCAGCCGTGATTCACACAACGTGCCGGTGGGGTAGTTTGAGGATCTCTTTCCAGATCTCTTCCGCTCCAGAAAGCAGAGGTTTACACAATTCTTCTTTTAAAACTGCCCTCCCCATTCGGTACAACCGTTTTGCAACAACCTTCACGAACGAACGGTATCGGTTACAAGATTTATGAATACCGTGGGACCATTATCGGACACCATAAATATTGCTAATTAAAATTGCATCAGCATTCAGCACCTCGCGCCCATCGCCCCGTAGCACACGTCCCTGCGAATGGAGGGGCGCGGCACACGCACTCAAAACCTCATTTAGCCGGATGCCGAAAAGCTGAATATTTTGTTTACAAATTCCAACCACCGCAGCCGCAGTAGATCTAGTCCCCCCCCCCCCCGCTCGGGTTCTTGCCTGGTTGGTTGCCGTGCAGGGCAAGTGTGCCGCCTGGTAGAATACGCCACTCAAGAGAGTAGTGTTTTTTTTCTTATATGAATTTTGTTTGGTTTTTTTTTGTTGTTCGACGCACTTGGGCGTATCCGATGGGGAAGCATTGATTAGATCCAGACGGTAATGAGATCGTCAGCAAGACATCAGTTGGCGTTGGATGATGTTGTTGTTCGTTTTCTTTCAAATTAAACCCATTTTAGATCGAGTAGGTATCCGTTCTCGTTGCCCGTGTCCCATCCCCGGGACCATCATCCAGGTCGCTCAAGTACCTTGGCAGTGGATCCGAGATTATGGCCAAACTCCAAGTGTCGGCGAACCTGCGGTGAAATTGGCTAGGAGCGTGTGATACACTAAACAAATCATTCGTTGCCTGCTTAAATAACGCTCTACCCACGCTAATCTCGGCTCCCTTGTGGGGCCGTGTTGAATGGATATAGTTCGCCCCCGGTCCCCGGTCGCAACGATCTTGTCGCTCTCCCTTCCTCGGCAAGAAGGCGGTAGGGGGGGGGAGTGACCATATATTGTGTTTCAAGGAACCTAACACACTGTTACACGGGGGATCAACATACAGCCACTGCCAGCGCGGGGTCCCATTAGATCGATGTTTTGTTCGTTTCGGCTGCATTGCAGCGTGGTTGTGTGCTGCGCTTTTTGTTGTTCTAGTGGGCCAGTGGCAAAGTGTGGATAGGTCCATAGCTCCAAAATCCGCATCTACTGCCAAACCATGTAAGGGGGCGGGAGGGCTGCGACGTTGATGTTTGGTGGCAGCGTTTACATAAACATTCGCGCGCGAAACAATTCCTCTCCCCCGCCCCGAGAGGGAAGTGGTCCCAGGCCACTGAAACGGTCCGAAAACAAGGGACCCGGCGGGGTCCATGGATTTCCACCGAAGGGTTGTGCCGGTTGCGCCGGCGAATGCGTGCAAGCTGACGCGTGGCCCGACGATCATCTCCTGCGCCGGTCCGGGTGCAGGGTTTTCCCACAGCTCCTGAATACAAATATTTGGCATGAATACTGTTAAACTAATTGATTAAGTAGCTAAAGTAAATAACAGACCACCACCTTGATACAAAATCTCACAGAAGAGGGACCCCGCACAACGAGTTTCATCCGTTACAGTACGAAAAACTCATTGTGCGGGGTAGACTTTTCCCCATAAAATGTGTATGGAAAGTGCAATAATTGGTAAATTTTATTTACAGGGTTTCCCACGATTTATTGGTTTGTTCCCATCAATGTTTGGTGGGTTTCCATATTTTTTTATTGCGTTACCACGATTTTTTCCCAGGCCGTTTCCCAGAATTTTTCGGTCCAATTGTATTGATATCTAGTCGGAAAATAGCAATAAATTATGGGAACGAACCAAAAATCTATAGGATACGATCAAAAAATCGTGGGAACGCACCAAAAAATCATGGGAACTGACCAATAAATCGTGGGAAACCCTGTAAGACTGGTCGATTGATTTAGTGTTTAATATTACCCCATTAGATCGTTTTCAACATGACCTATTATCGTTTTCTGATTAGGAAAAGTTAGTTGTTCTACTGTTAAACATTTCCTACTAGACTCATCTACTAACATTCCTATTAGCAAGAAGCTTTTTCTCATTTACCTGAGCGATAATCAAAAACAATGAAATGCTCAATGTTACCCGATCGAGATCTTGATTTCAGATCTGCTCTAAAAATATATATCCCAAACAGGATCGGCGAAAATCTGTGCAAAATTTGTAAAATTTCAATCCAAGTTTAACCCACCTTGAGAAGAACAATTTCAACCACGGCGGAAAACCCCTGCCTTTTCGAGCACGGTTTGGAGTGGCGGAAAGACACGGAGAGGAAGAAAAACCACTCGCCTTCGAAACGATGTTGCTGCCTGTTTTTGTGTGTGTGTGTTTTGCTTAATTTTGGGGCCACGTTTGCTTCAATACCGCCCCCCCCCCCCATCCGGTCCTACTCACCGCGCACGCTCCACACCGTGCCCGCGCTTTGGCAGCCCATTTCCGCTCACTTATTTTTATGCTTTTCCACTCACCCCGGGGGTTGCCGGCCCGGGGGTTGTTTACTTAATGCGGCGTGTGGCGGTGGCGGCCAACAGGATTAACACCGCAAAAACACCTTCGAACGTTGTTCGTGACGCTACTAAGCACACCTTCCAGGCACGACGGACACGGCGGACCCTCCGCATCGTCTTTTATCGATACTGACTTGGCTAATTAACCTTGATAGCATTCCCATCTTCGAGCGCTCTTCGCTACATTGTAGCTTTCACGCGATCTTTTCGTTCTAGCCCGGCAAAGCGTTTGCGGATGGTACGCGCGGCACACCGAACTAGAGAACAACCTCACACGGACGCGCGCTGGTCAATGTGCCCGCCGGGGCACGCGGCATGGATACGGTGCGCTTTTCAATCATAGTACGTCGCCTGACCGTTCTACGCCTGACTCATCTGGCTCACATCCACCTTTTTTTTTCCTTTTGCCGCAGGAAAATGAGATGCGCTGGGAGGATGAGTACCGGATGTACTACCAGGAGGAGCAGGCGGACGAGGGCAGCGAGCCGACGGACAGTGCCGGCCGCTTCCGGCTGAGCATCTCGAGCGAGAGCGACGTCGGTGGCGTCGAGATTTCGTCCCCGAACCAGCCGCACGATTTTGGCAGCGGGCGCGAAGGGCAGGAAGAGATCTGGGCGTACGCCGACATTGAGGCGGGGCTGAAGGAGCTGCCCGGGGGTGATCGGGTGGCCGAGCTGCTCGGCTGCAGTGTGGTACCGGCCGGCGACATCCTGCAGGACACGGGCCCCGACCAGCGCGACACGGTCGTACTGCTGGCGGTGTGGTACAGCAAGCACGACCTGCTGCGCAAGCTGCTCGCGCTCGACGGCGTCAGTGCGGGCGTGTGCGATGCGGCCGGCCGGACCGCGCTCCATCTGGCCTGCTACATCGGCGACTACAAGGCGACGGAGGTGCTGCTGCAGCACGGCGCCAAGGCACAGTGCTGGGATCGGGAGAAAACCGCCACACCGCTGCACTGTGCGGCCAGGTAAGTGTGTGTGTGTGTGTGAGTGCATTTTCCTACCCGTATTTGAGGTATGAATTGTTTGACAGCTGCGGCAGCCTCGAGTGCGTAACGCTCCTGCTCGCCCAGAGCGTGGACATCAACGCCGGCATCGAGAAGCACTCCGCGCTGCACTACGCGGTCATGCGCAACAGCAAGCGCTGCGTCGAGTATCTGCTCGCGCACGGTGCCAACCCGAACACGCCGCAGGTCTACACGCAGACGCCGCTGCACGTGGCGGCCGCCCTCGGGTACGGGGAGTGTATGGAGCTGCTGCTGGCGCACGGGGCCGACGCCCGGTCCCAGTACGGGCAGAAGAAGATCACCGCCCTGCATCTGGCCGCCTCGGAGAACTATCTCGACTGCGTGCGGCTGCTGGTGGCGGCCGGCGCCAACATCGACGCCCGCAACCGGGACCAGCAGACGCCCCTGCACCTGGCCTGCCTGTCCCAGTGCCACGAAACCGTCACGTACCTGATCGCCCAGCGGGCCGACGTGCACGCGGTCTACCGGGACGGGCGCACCGCCCTGCACGCCTCGATCGTGAAGGAGTCCCGGTTTTGGGACTGCACGCTCAGCCTGCTGAAGGCGAAGGTGGACGTGAACCGGGCGGACAACTTCGGCTACACGCCGCTGCACATTGCCGCACTGAACGAGTTCAGCACGTGCGTGTACATGCTGATCGAGTACGGTGCGGACATCACGGCACGCACGAACGGTGGCGTATCGGCGCTGTCGTTCATCATACGCCGCACGCCGGAAATTATACCGCGCTACGTGGACAAGCTCGATGCGGCGATCAGCGTGAACAGCATACACGAGATCGGCGACGTGGACTGCGAGATACGGCTGGACTTTCGGCTGCTGGTGCCGAACAACGACCGCGGCGAGACGGAGCTGCTGCTCGCGTTCATCGAGGTGGGCCAGAAGCGCATCCTGAAGCATCCGCTCTGCGAAACTTTCCTGCTGCTCAAGTGGCGCCGGATACGGAAGTTTTTCATCTTCAGCCTGTTCTACCACGGGCTGTTCGTGCTGCTGTTTACCGCGTACGTGCTCGGGGTGTACGTGCGCGACTGCCGGGCAGAGCCGTGCCCGCTACCCGCCTACATACCGGCGGTCGGGTACGTCATCATCCTGTTCAACCTGGTGCTGCTGACGAAGGAGATCTTCCAGATGATGCACGGCTTCGTCAGCTACGTCCGGTACTGGGAGAACTGGCTGCAGTGGAGCATCGTGATCGGCATTTTTCTCTGCACGGTGAGTACTGGTGAATGGTCTTCTGAAGCACACGTGCCTGTTGTTGCGATTAGAGTCCAATTCTTCACAGTTTTTCAATTACGGGACGTACAGCACTGCAGTGAAGTTACTTGATACAGGCTGGATCTTTGAATTGCTTTGCCGTTCGACACAAGAGTCCTAGCAGATGATCGGATCGCCGCATTTACTTGTCGCTTAAATCCCAACTTGAGTGTCGAGTCTGACTCCAATATCCTTCATGTGATCAGTTTGTCCTATTGAACTTCTCTAACTTTACCATAACCATGAAGTTTAAGCTTGATTTGAACCAGAAAGATTTTCTTATTATAAAAATACCTTCCATAAAACTAATATGGTAATGCTGCAAAATGTCACTGTCATGTCATGTCATGTCATGTCATGTCATAAAAAATCTGAAACAAAATCCATGTCCGCGTCACGTACTCAACAGTGATAATCAGAGGTGATACTCAAAACTATTGGTGTGATCAATGCATGACATTTTTGCATGACATTACCTTCGTGACATTTTAGCGACCAACGCTTGGTCAGGCACTATGTCATGACTTTTTATTACTGTTATCAGTTCTGCAAAATATGACTGACACAGTCATGACAAATTCTGGCTGAAACAAAATTACGTTAGCGTCACGAGCTCTATTGTGATGATCAGAGGTGAGACTCAAACAGTTGTGGCGACCAACACCTGCTTGGTGACATTTTGTACAACCAACTCATGGTCAGTCACTTGGTCGTGACATTTTCTGTCGGTGGTCATCACGATAGTCAGGCGAGATATGCGGGGCGTGCGAGTGGTTCCAAGAAACAAAATGATCATGGTTTCTCGCTCTGTTTGACCCGCCAGACCGTCAAACCAGACAGAGCGAAAAAGCATGCTCATTTTGTTTCTTGAAACCACAAGCCAAGTATATTCCAAGAATGTTGTGATTATCACCGACAGAACGTTTCGTGACCGAGTGAGTGACCAAGATATGAGTGCTAAACAAAATGTCATCAAGCATGTGATTGGTCCACCAAATGTCTCTCAGAGACTCACCTCTGATCATCTCAGTTGTGTACGTGAGCTTCATTTCAGTCATGAGTGTTGGTGACTGAAATAGTGGCAATTGGCAGCAATGTTCACAGCCAGAAAAAGTCAAGCTAATGCTTGTGACGGCATTAAGCTCAGATTGTCAGTCAGAGTATCGGGTTTGACTCAAGCAATTGCACGTCATGTCATGACGCACTTTCATTGAGTATCAGCAATGAGCATCAAGCTACCACGGATATGTTCATTGTTTTCGTTGGTGAATATCTCGTGATGCTCATGACATTTTACAGCACTGAGTATGGCAATGGCAATTTTCCACATCTGCATAAACTTTTGTAAATTGGTGTAGAGCTTTTGTATTGATTCTTCACTTATCTATCTCATTGAAACCTTGACTTTGCTCTGAGTTTTGTCTGTGGGACAGCCTTTACTGATATTTTTCATTATAGTTCTGACTAAAGTATCTCTTTTAAATATGTTTAACCGTCTTCAAGTGCCTTTAATACAACTGTTTCTCTTTGCGTTGCGCATCCTCCCAGCACAACACACTGAACGAATCGAACGCCATCATGAACTGGCAGCACCATGTGGCGGCCGTCGTCATCTTTCTGGCCTGGCTCGAGCTGATGATGTTGGTGGGCCGATTTCCCATCTTCGGCCTGTACGTGCAGATGTTTACCACCGGTAAGCGTGTGGGCTCCGTTCGAGCTTCGAGCGCCCAAGACTCGAAATACCGTTTTATTAACGTGTCTTTTTTTTGCAGTGGCGGTAAACTTTTCCAAATTTCTGATGGCCTACTGCTGCCTGCTTGTCGCGTTCGGGCTCAGCTTCTGCGTGCTCTTCCCGAACTACATCGCGTTCAAGGAGATACCGCGCTCGCTGCTGAAAACGATCGTGATGATGGCGGGCGAGCTCGAGTTCGAGGACATCTTCTACGGGGAGAATCTGAAGATCGAGTACCCTGCCACCGCGCACGGCATGTTTCTCGCGTTCGTCCTGCTGGTGACGGTCATCCTGACCAATCTGCTGGTCGGTCTGGCCGTCAGCGACATCCAGGGGCTGCAGCAGTCGGCCGGGCTCGACCGGCTGTCCCGCCAGGCGGAACTGATTTCCCGGCTGGAGAGTCTCATGTTTTCGCGCCTGCTGCGCAAAGCGCCGATCCGCATCTGGGCCATCTTTCAGAAGATCGCGCTGCTGAAGACGTCCCGCTGCCGGTTACACTTTCGCGTCAAGCCGAACGATCCGCGCGAGAAGCGGGTACGAATAGTGCTGGCGAATGGCGAATGTAGCCGCGGAACAAATTCAACCCCTCTCTTTTCTCTCCCCTTATTCTGCAACACAGATTCCGCGGGAGCTCATCACCTCGATCTACAAGCTGGTGGCGGAGCGGCGCGACCGCAACCAATCGATCAAGCGCCGGCGCACCTACCGGAACATGCAGACGTTCAACCGCTTCCTTCTGGACGATGCGGACGACGATGGGGCCGTCACGCTGCGCCGGAAGCACTTCAAAACGGTCAACAAAAAGCGCACCATCTCGGAGCACCCGCACGGTGGGATGCGGCCCGACACGATGCCGCCGGTCATGCCGGGGGCGCGCATTTCTAACACTAACGCCGGGGCGCTCAAAACGCTCGAGGACAACCAGAAAGCCATCCTGAAGCGGTTGGACGAGCTGGGCAAGGACCTGGACATTCTTAAGGGTAGAATAAAAAAGCCTTAGGGCACTACGGGATGTAGTGCGAAATAAGCGAGTGTTTCTCTGTAAGATAAGGGTTTAGGTAAGAGATCCAGAACTGGATACTGGTAGGGCCAAACACCACTGATCAGGCCATTGGTACCCATGGGTGGTTCCAGGGTGCTATCTTCCCAACCAGGAGAATTCAATGTATCTGGAAATGGTCACTGACAATCACCAATGATTGAATCTCGTTGAGAACACCCAGGTTGAACTAAAGAAACTAACAAAAAGCTTATCATCAACATTATGCTCATGATGACATTTGCCTTCGTCCGGATATCCTGGCAACAGGGCTTAGAACAGTTTAAAAATAGAAACAGCATATTCTAGTACAAAATCCGCTGCTCTACTGAATAACGAATGGAGAATAACCACAGACGGCGCACACTTCTTTGGCACCTTAGCGAGCCAGTCTATGTGAGTGTGAAACTGCAACCCCGTCGTCTACAAAAACCCCGCAGTTTTTGTCCTGAAGGACGTGGGAAGACATCAATATACATCAATACATCAATATTTTTGTCTTGTTTCCTCTGTTCTCTCAAATACGATATCTGGACGCCAAACTGATGTTATGTACATGGACTTTAAGGCTGCCTTCGACAGTTTACCTCTTGACCACTCGTACCAGCTAAAGGGCACTATGATTTTTTAAGAATGCCAATGGGCCTAAAAACAGTCCAGATGAACACTGTGATTTACACCATACAACCAATTAAAGCATTCGTTTATTTAGATGCTATTGTGGTGTTTGGGGATTCAATAGAAGAGCACAACAATAACTTACTAAAAGTGTTTAACGCTTTGAGAAATCACAATCTTAAAATAGAACCGTCAAAATGCAAATTACTCCACAAAGAAATAACATATTTAGGTCACACTATCAAGGAAACAGGTATTAAACCAACACAAGCAAGTGTGAGAACAATTTTAGACATGCCCACAACAAAAACCCTGAAGGGTGTACGATCGTTTTTAGGCATGATTATTTTTTATGGTAAATTTAAACCGACCAAGCGTTTCTGATATTAGAAAGCCTTTGTATGAGCTTTTAAAGAAAAATGCTGAATTCATTTGGAATAAAAATTGCGATGAAGCATTTAAAACGTTAAAAAACCTACATATCTCTGAACCAATTCTAGTGCGACCAAATTTTGAAGATTGTTTTGTAATTACAACAGATGCTAGCGATTATGCTCTTGGGGCAGTATTATCGAACGAAAAAAAAAAACAGTAGAACATCCAATCGCTTATGCCAGTAGATCCTTGGTTGGATTGCCAAACTCTGGTTTAAGTCTTATCTGTGCGGAAGATCGTATAGAGCAGACATGTCAAACATACGGCCCGAGAAGGCTCCTAATCCGGCCCGCGAAGTACTTTAGCAGTTATTTGACTGAAGCAGAAATAGATTGTAAATTATAAGATAAGAAAAACGCGTGTTTTAGTGTTGATCACTGAGGAAGAGGCTTTCAACATTCAGTTTTAATAGTTCGATTATCGAAGAGTAAAGTAAGTTACACATCGTTACTTGTATGGGAAGGTATCCGCGAAGATGGCATGTAGCAAGTTTTATAGTAGTTGTTTCCTGAGACCACTCTAAAGTCGGACTATCAATATTTTCACCCATTTTCCGACATTGAGTTCGGAAAGTTCGGAAATCATGTATTGGAATACCACTTTCTTCATTTTATTGTTGAGGGTATTCTTTAGATATGGTTCTGCAAAAAATCAGGTCGATCTATTTAAAAACCATGAAATACCAAGCACTCAAAAAAGGTAAGAACTGTATGAGATCGACAGTATGCTGGTAGTCTCTCTTCTTCAACAAAATGGCCACATATCTAGCCACATATTTGCCGATTTAGTGATAAATTTTTAATTATCGTTATTAGTCATTACCGTTGTCAAAATGCAGCATTTGTACTTCATGTGTCATTGTGTGAGGGCAATATACGAGGTTTAAAGAACTGTCCAGGTAGCCTGAAAGTTAGCAGATATCCGAAGCAATTGCATATGAGTTATTAAATTTCTGAGTAGGCACGACCGCCACTGGACTAAAGCATGAGTAAATTCATGAAATTCATGAACTGTTTATTGGAGGCTACGGAAAAAATGTAAATAAGATTCTAGGTCCAAGAATAAGTCGTTAATGATTTTTGCTGATTGAAAGCACTCCCATCCCACCACCGCCCAACTGCGGCCCGCAAGAATGTTTTAAACCGTAATCCGGCCCTCAACCCAAAACGAGTTTGACATCACTGGTATAGAGTAAGAGTTTCGTCCTGCTTGTCAGAATGTTTCGTGGGCCTCTTTGGAGTCCCTCAAGGAAGGGTTCTTACTCCCATTCTTTTCCTTTCATTTGTTCATGACTGTACCGCTATACTCCCTCCCGATGGCTGTCTGCTGTACGCCGAAGACGTCAAGATTTTCCTCTCTGCGTCCTCGGCTACTGACTGTGGTAATCTCCACCATCTGTGCCGAATTCCTTCTATGTTTGGTGTAACAATAATGGCCTTCACCTTTATCCAAAAAAGTTTTGCGTTATTTTGTTTACCAGATGCGCGTTGATTCCGTTCAGCTACTCCCTGTTTGATATTGTCATACGTCGAGTATCGTCGGTAAAGGATCTGGGTGTGTGGCTGGACGAGATGCTGTCCTTTACTACCCATGTCGATCATGTCATCAACAAGGCCAATAAGTCACTAGGACTTATTATAAGACTCGCGTACGAAATCCGCGACCCCCTATGCTTGAAGTCTCTGTACTGCTGCTGGGTCCTGGCTGCTTGGTCGCCTCCAGGCTCGACAACGATGGCCAGGATGAAGAGTGTCCAGTTCACTTGAGTGGCTGTTTGACGCTTCCTTCCCGGTTCTCATCAATCCCTTCCTTCATATCCTATCCGTTGTCGCCTTCTTGGGTTACTCCCCATTCAAGAAAGACATGCCCACATCCGTGCCAGACCCGCTACGGTTCGTAACGATCTTGTTCTCCGTGCTCTACCGGTTTTCCACAACTTCTGCCATTTGTTTGACTTCAATGTTCCAGTGTCCAATGTCTCTCTCCAGTCCTTGTAATCTGTACCCGTCAACCTTATTTCCTCTCGACAACTAGCATTTAGTACACGCTTCGTTAAGCCACTTTGGCGGTCGATTATAAATAAATTAATAAGTAAATAAATATATAAATAAGTTAATATGCGATATTCAAAAAAGTATCTGTCCGACCTTTGATTGATAGACTCGTTGAACCATTTTAGGGATACCTAGATGCTTATTTCCAGCGCATAAATGGCAAACAACAAAGACCTGCTTGTGTGAATTATGACGACTTGGACCACATCTTTTGGTCCGTTTTTTTTTTTGATTATATAAAGGGATAATGGGCATAATAAATATATAAATAAATGAGGGTGTAAGTGGTACGTCACTTACCAGCAGGTCGCATTTGAGCGTCTCGCCATCGGCCAGCCGTACGGTGCTGCGGTCCGCTCCGTCCCGTATCAGCTCGCAGCTGGCAAGCTTCGAGGAGTAGCGCACGCGCACGTTCGGGACGCCCTCCAGCTGGCGGTAGATGCTGGCCAGCAGCACATCGTTCTCGACGATCCAGGAGATGTTTTCGGCAAAGTCGTCATAGTTGAACGTGATCAGCGCGTCCGAGCAGGCGTCCCACACCTGCATCTTCAGCACCGGCTTGACCCGGGTGCGCTCGATCTCCTCCCACGCGCCGATCGTCCGCATCAGCCGGTAGGTGCCTTTGCTGATCGCCGACACCCGGTTGCTGTACTGCTCGGTGGAGGGTTGCTTAAACCCGGCCGCTGCCTCCAGCAGCAGGATGTTTTTGTTCTGCAGCCGGGAGTTTTTGCCTGCGGGAGACATCCATCCCCCCATCGAATGGGTGGTTAGCGTGGTTTTGATGGTTTTTTATCCGCCCGCTTTTCCTAGCTTACCCAATGCACAGGCTAGTGCAGTGCCGACCATCCCACCGCCGACGATGATGATGTCGTAGTGCTGGGCGTCCGTTGTGGTCGATTCCGTATTTGCATGCCGGTTGCTGGCCGTTGTCGCCAAGGTGCGAGGCCACTGGACGGCCCGGCTCGGTAGAACCACATTGCGGGGCGAGTATTTCACCAGAGTTGTACAGAACAGCCGGTTCATTTTCGTTTCGAACTGCACAATAACAAAACAAAAGGCTGCAGCGCGCTGACAGATCGGGAAGCGTTTGACAGCTCTCGGGGGTTTTATAGCACCAACTGACAGCACGATAAGCCAGCTCGGCAGTGTAGCGTGCACATAACACCGAATTTACAGTCTGCACTAGTGATGTGCTCTTTGGAGCGCACACACGACTCCGATCCGACTCCGGCCATTATTAGTCCGATTCCGACTCCGGAAAAATGGGAACAACTAGTTCCACCCGGTGTTGTTCAGAGTCGCCCGGAGTCGTTCAGATTAGGAGTCATCCGGAGTCGTTTGGATTCGCATTCGTTCGGAGTCGGCCAGAGTCGACTGGAATCAGAGGTATTCGATGTCGTCCAGAGTAGAGCGGAGTCGTCCGGAGTCGAGCAGAGTCGACTGGAATCAGAATTATTCAGAGTCGTCCAGAGCCGATCGGAGTCGTCCAGAGTCGTCCAGAGTCGACCGGAATCAGAGGTATTCGATGTCGCCCAGAGTAGAGCGGAGTCGTCCGGAGTCGAGCAGAGTCAACTGGAATCAGAGTTATTCGGAGTCGTCCAGAGCCAATCGGAGTCGTCCAGAGTCGACCGGAATCAGAGGTATTCGAAGTCGTCCAGGGTAGAGCGGAGTCGTCCGGAGTCGAGTAGAGTCTACTGGAATCAGAATTATTCGGAGTCGTCCAGAGTCGACCGGAATCAGAGTTATTCGGAGTCGTCCAGTCGATCGAACTAATAACTCCATAAAGCGAAAGGCCATGGGAGTGACAAAATGCTGACAAATTTTTCAAAATGTGAGCTTTTGTCACTTTTTTTAGCTCTTGTGTATGTTTTTGGTGCGGCCACGAGAAAAGCTCTATTTTGCAGCTGACAAGCAATTTTGACAAAGTTGAAAACATTTTCAACATTTTTTCAGCTCCGTGGCCACGCGCTAATACAATTTTGCAGGTTTTGCAGGTGTAAACAAGCTGTCACTGTCATAAGATGCATTTCGGTGTAAACAATGCGCAAAACATAGAAAGTGTTTGCGGTTTTTTTCCATTTAAGAAATGGCATCAGCTTTGAACGCACTAACATAGAAAAAAAACTAAAAATAAAGGAAACATATTTACCGCTAGCAAACGAAAAAGCGTCATTTTTTTTAATCAGAATATTGCGTTGATAGCGGACTACGCGTTCAAAATTTAAAAGCCTCCATATTTGCTGGCTCTTCTGGTAGCCCAATCTGTCAGACGGATGCATCCGGTGTCACCTGCCGTTTCGTGTGCCCATACTCGCCCGTCGATCCTGTGCGAGCAGTTGAAAGTGCATCATAAAACTGTAAACATTCGAAAATGGGCGACAACAAAACGTTCCTGGCGTTGCTAAGGCCAGATCAAGTCAGTGCGTTAACGAGAGCGGTAGCGAGAGTGAGGGAACGTTTGGAAGCATATTTTCGACAGATGAATGAACCCGTCAAGCGAAATGGGCTGGTGTATATCCGTGGATCGCAAGCTTACGAGCGGCGTATTCGTAGATTGTATAATTGTACACCCCACCGTGGCAGGGTACGAGCACCGCGCCGCCCCTTCCCACCCGAGATCGCTCCAGAACCGGAGCAAACGGAAGCGGCAGGTAATGGGTTTAGTGGAGGGATAACGCCGCCAATGCGCCGTTCCGTAAAGCATGTTGTTTTTATTTTGTAGCCAACCTTCTCTGGCCGGCTGAGAACGAGGATGCGATGGAAGAGCAGCAGGAAGCAGCAGCAGAAGCGGTGGAAGAGGAGGAAGAGGAGGAAGAGGAGGAAGAGGAGTGGGTCGCACCGTACAGCAGTGTGGAGCGGGACAGCGAGCCGGATGATGATGAGGATGATGCGGTGCCGCCCGAGGCGTCCGACACCGATCGCCCGTACGGTGACGCTTCGCTCGCGGAAGGCTTACGGCTGTGGGTGGCGGAAAATGGCGTGCCCGATCGCACGGTGGACCGGCTGCTGGGTCACTTACGGCAGTGTGCACCGCAGCTCGCATTGCCGCGCAATGCACGGTCGTTCGGTGGCAGGATGCGGTCGCCTTTCGTCCTGTCCAAGATCGTGTCCATCAGTGG
>SIXB01005581.1:0-13716 GCA_007018985.1 Anopheles bwambae
CCCGTGCAATGGGTGTGATGCTTGGAACCACAAACACCGGCACAGGACACCGAATTAGCACTATCGGTGGGTGCATTGCAGGTTGAGCACTGCATAACGATGACTCAGCACAAACTGATGAGTGACAGGAGCAGAAACGAAGCCAAACACTTTCTCGGCAAAAATGTTGAATTAACAGAAGAACTCCAGTGCAACTTTATATTAATCGAAGGCACGCACTAGCTAGTACGAACAACTCAGCAGCACCACTGTTGCAAATGATGAAATTCCAGAAATAACACGGCAAAACAGCATAAAAAATCAGGAGCACGAGGAAGGCACATCCACTCAGTTTGACAGTCAATCTCTCTCTGATTTCAGCGCTGCATTTCAGCGCTGCTTCCAATAAATTAAAAAATGCAGAAACCGATACCTTATTGAATCCCCTAGCTCTAGCAGCAGAGGTTGCTTCAGGCATCCTGAAGGACAGCTTAGGGTTTCGTTGTATAAAATTGCTAAGCCAAGCTACCCCAGCATGTTTAGTGACCTTGTTAAAAGGGTGCTGCAGGCTATTTTTTTCCACCAAGTCAAACACTAGTTTTCGAACATCGATCTTTGTGATTCCGTAGAACGTCTTTTCAAGTTCTAAAGGTGTCCTACCAGTTCTTCTTCTTGTTGTATATTGAACACAGAATCAATTGGTCCCAGCCGTGGCAAGATGTTGGTTTGCTTAAGACGCCTTATCGGAGTTCTGCGAATATCTGCCGAATAATTCAATGCTGCTGTTTTCACCGGAGTTCCATTCCTCGCAGATATTATTGCCTTTTATAGCTGCTGGTTGGTCCATAACTTCCGATTACTCTTACGAATTTAATTTGTTGGCATCTGTTAATCAATAAGCAACAGCAACACAAAATTAATGTAAAACTTGCGTGTCCATCTTTCCCCACAACAGAGTGTCCGTCTTTCCCGCATTGGTGCTGTGATGCTTAAAACGATATAAAACTTATTATTTTATTGTTTTAATTATCGTTCTTTCGCCTATTTTATGCTCGATAGTCAAGCTAACATGTTCAACTTGAAAATCCACCAGAAATATAAACTCTGTAAGGATTAGAGCTTAACACTTGAAGTAGCAAAATTACATCCACTACGTTACTTGGATTACTTTTTTTGTTTGCGGCAAAATTTGACAAATTCAACAGATGTCATTTGGACAGAGGGTCTCAAATGTGTTTTTATACCTTTAACTTGAATGCTACATTTTTAAAATATTTTATCATCACTTTTATCATGTATTTATAAGAAGTGTCCATCTTACCCGCTGTGTCTGTCTTTACCTTCCTTCCCCTATCGCTCCCAACAAAAAATGCACTGGACCACTCAACGATCAAAAGTGCAGTGAACCAATAATCCAGATCCTTTGGTTTTCAAACAAGCCATTCGTGGGAAGAAGAAAACATCAAGCACCACGGATGTGGAACCGAAAATAGACAAAACATGCCAAACACGCACATGCGACTGTGGGAGGTTGCGAAGCGTACAATTGTGTACTTCCAATTTTCGGAGGAATTGCTTGTATTCATTCTTGTGGTTGAATACTCATTCATCGGTTATCACCAAAACAAACATGCTTTCTCGCTCTGCCCAACACGTTTGTACCAACGGTTTTTTTGGCTTGGGTACAGTACAGGTAAAACTTCCTGAACGTAAACTTGAATGAATAAGAGCTTTCTGCGAATCTTACATAGGATAAAAAATCTGGGTACATTTTGAACTGTTCAACAGCCCTTGGAAAATACATAAATAAAACAACTGGGTAAGAGGGGGATATGTTGGAGGCGCAGCGTTCTGCGTTTCCGACTTAGGACGAACAATGTGGACAAATGTGGTTTTCAATGTGTAAGTGTTCTGCAGCGGGTAGAAAGGAGTCCGGACCACTTCCTCTTTTTTTAAGATATCATAGCATCCTTCACATGTGCAGCTCGGGGCTCTAAAGAAAACATGAGTGACCATTGTGTGGTTTTGGTGGGGCGGAGTAGGTCTGAAACTCAGCGTGCTGTGCTTCTAATAATTCGCAGCAATGTTCCCCTCTTGGTTTCAGTGCACATGCACCGGTTATACGCAACAGCAAATATGCATGGTGTCTCGCTCTACCCAACGCGTTGGGCGAACGCTGGTAAAATGCTATTGATTTGAGTTGAGCGCGTGTCTTCGCGTTCAGCGTTTTCTATTTAGGTAACATTATGGACAAATGTCGGCTTCAATGTGTAAGTGTTCTGCGATGGGTAAAAAAGAGCCCGAACCGCTTCTTCTTTTTTTTCTTTTTTTAAAAAGAAATCATAGCATCCTTCAAAAGTATCTCAATCGGACAAAACTTGATGGAACTCAAGATTTGTCCAACTTTCCGATTGAGGCACTGTACAGCTCGGGCCCCATATATCAAAATAACCTCAGCATCGACGGGGCTTATGAGAGTTGGCTTTGGTATACAGTAGAACGTCGATTATCCGGGGACGGATTAACCGGCAGGCGGCTTAACCGTGCGCATAAATCTGACAGCTGTTCATGCGTACAGCGAAAGTTTGCAGCGATAGTCAAGTGGGTAACCAGTTTCTTATGCAGCTCTGTAGTGTCTAGTGGTATTTTCGAAATTCATTTTTGTTCATGAACGGTTGTTAAACCTATAGTTATTGATTAAAATAATATTCTACTAACGATTAATCGATTGATGTGAATTTCATTTTTTTTATATGCGTTTGACATTTCTTGGACCATTATCCGTGCAAGTCGATTAACCGGCAACCGTCCGGTCCCGAGCTGCCCGGATAATCGACGCTCTACTGTAGTTGTATCCAGAAGCAGATGTCCCGTTTTGTCCTTGTGATGTTCAAATAATGACTATTACGTGTTGTGTGTGTAAAACATCATATCAAATTTGCCACACGGGTTTTTTGAAAATATGAAGCAATAACACCGCGCTCTGACACCAATCGAACAAAACACCACATTTGTTTGGAATTTGATCGGTTCGAGACGATGTTTGTCTTGTTTGTTCGAGATGTCTGACGGGAAATCTTCACGTTTGTTCGACTCTGATTTGCAAGTTATACCAACGGCACACGAAGCGTAAACTCAAAAAGTTCACTCAGATTTATATGGGAGAGCATAGACTTCCCGTCAAAAGATAATAGAGTTGTATGGCTTAAATCCAGTTAACGTCAAATATTACGCCTCGTGTGACGTCTGTATGATGTCTGTTTCGATTGATGCGAGAGCGCGGTGTAACTGTGCGCGCACAATAGCTGTGCGGATCACAATGGCTGTGCGGAGCACTATAGCTGTGCGGAGCACAATAACTGTGCGGAGCACAAAAAGTGTTCAAAGCACACTAACTTTGCGATAACACAATAACTGTGCGGGAACACAACTACTCTGCGACCACACATTAAGTGTGGTACCACGCACACACAGCACAGTAGCCTGTGCGTGGTACCACAGCACCACACAGTGAAAAGTGCTACTTGACCCTTCACTAGTTGTGAGTAAGGTAAGGACGAACAGATATCCGCAATATGAGACAACTGGCTGAGCTGTAAAATAGGGCCAATAAGGGGAACGTTCGACAAAGGTCGCTAAGCGAGGTCAAATTGGGTCAAGTGGATCAGCTGGTCAGAAACAAAGCGCCATTGAAGACGGCGCTTAGTTGCAAATTAGATACGAGAAAAGACAGACCAATTTTTGAGCTGATCGGTTGAACCCTAAATACGCGAGCGACAGTTACAAAAATTCTGTAACAGCAACTCAAATAAACGGAAAGCTACACCCGTGACAACACCTCTCGAGCCAAGTTCCACCCAAGCTAAGGCATCAGTAGCAAATAATTATATAATGACATTTGTCTCAGTGAATGAATGACAGTATCGACGAGATTTTTTTAAACATTCAAGAAATAAAACGCAAATAAAAAGAACAAAATGTCATGTTACACAATCGGTTAGCAGCATTCAATTAATAACGAGCGGTCAGAACAGACAATATATCCTATCAAATAAGAGAGAAAGCGGTTACACGAAACTGAAGCAACAAATTAAATCGATATACTTATTTACCGAGGTACACCTGCACGTACGTCGATGGAAAGCACGAGGAAGGTTAGCTGGATGCGATAAAAAAGGCAAAATTCGTTGATAACAATATCGTTATGCATGAAAAAAAACAACACACGCCAGAATTTTCTTGCTAAGGGCGGTGGCAACGCTTTTTCGCATGCGATTTTATCGGACGGCCTGTCAATTTTTTATATGGGATTTGACAGATAACGTCGGACGACGAAATCGCACGTCCGACGTTATCTGTCAAATCCCATATAAATCGCGTCCGATAAAATCGCATCCGATGAGCGTTGCCACCGCCCTAAAGCTTCGTTAAAAAAAAAGTGTACTGACATGTAGCGACCTTGGCCGATACGATAGAGGCCGTCAATGACAGCTGATAACGGCGGCCGTATCGGTACAGGCGGCTAAAGAACCTGAACCATGAAGTAGGAGAGAAGGTGAGAGAAAGATGATCGTGAGAATGGAGAGAGGACAAAGGGATCGAAGGAGCTAACGGGCGATGGCGGTAAAAAGATGAAGGAGATTCTGGTGTCGGTGCTTGGCTAGAGGAGAAGTGTAGATAATTAAAATAAAAGTTCTGGTGTTGGGGATCATAAAAATTAGTATTTTATTCCTTATTAATAGTTCTAACCGTTTCATTAGATATTTTGCACAAATCTGGTGCGTTTCATGCCGTCAAGCTTCATCACCTAAACAAAGCTTTGGTTGGCAATGCAAGTTGCATCTTAAACGCAAGAATCATCCCCAGAAACAACTTCGTCTGTGCTTGGCAGATACGTTATGAAAATCCTCGTATAATTTTGGGACTGCTTTAAATGAAACCTCTCGCCAGAGAATCAGCACGTGGACTGCTTGACCTATTGGAGACGTGCAAAATTCATGTAGACCAGCGATCGGCAAAGTCCGGCCCGCGGGCCTAATGCGGCCCGCCGCAACATTCAATCCGGCCCGCGAAAGGTTTTGACTGATTTTGAAAGATGGAAAGAAACTATTCGTATACAAATTACTGAATATCTTTTAAAATAACATTTTATACCTTCGTACTCTTTCAAATTTAATTAAAGTACTATGGAATGACGGATCCTTTGGTATGTTCTAACTCGAGATCAATATCCCCGTAACGTTTACATGGAAACAATTGACTTTTTTCGGCTGGCTGTAGAACTAAAACTAGGAGAGATTTACAAGTACATCATTTGAAAGGTAGTTATTTAAGCTTCCTTGGACAAATACATCTAAGACTTTGGGAGTTGCTGTTCATCAATTATTCAGAATTTTCGCCACGATGGACGAAGACATGCCTATAGGCATCCTAAGTTTTCGCGACAGAATTGTTAGAGTAGAGCTAGGGTGTCATGTCGAAATTTTGCCGAAACTCACCTAATATGAACGCATTAAGTTTTTGGTTTACCATTGCGAAATCAGTGGATGCGATTTAGTGTGAGTGTTTATGTTTCCCAAGTACTATTTCACTGTTTGGCGGGTTGCATCGATCTCCAGGCCCAGATAACCCAGTAATGTAGCCACTTGTACCTCTGTCTTCATTTTTAGCTTTTTTGGAACCTCAAAAATGAACCTGGGCTCTCTTGCGATGCTTTGATGGTTGCCTAATAGTGTCAAAATGTTGGTAACCAAAACGCAGAAACGTTCTCATGCGACGAGAAACTACTGTACGCAGTCCATTTAAGGCGCTACGGGTCATTTGTTCATCGCGCACGCTTTTAAGTGGGATAGTTGACTGATGATGACTTTTTTGGTCATCATGGTTGGAGTTTAACTGATAGAGGTGTCAAGGTGAAGTGACTGATAGAGGTTGCTTGTTGTCTCATGGAATACTACTATTCAACGTGCAATTAAAGATTTGTTAGAACGGGTGAAGATAATCCTATGACAAACCCATGAATTTGTTAATTTTGTAAATGCAGCCGTGCAACCAATAAATAACGGTTAACATTGTTTCAACACGACAATAAGACTTTCCGAATGAAGGAAATCGCACACGAAATTTTATATTGATGAGATGCACTAAAGACTGGTTGCAATAAATTTATTTAAAGTTTTGCATGCGACTTTGCGTTGGAAGAGCATTAGACTTTCCACAACGCAAAACATGCAATACAAAGTTTTAAAAATAGTGAAGTTACTTATTACTATTACTTATAGTAACTACGGAGTTACTATTTGTTTAGAGATATTTTCGATCGTATTTGAAAGCAAAAAATAAAAAAAAAACCCTTGTTGTTTTAACGAGAACGACGATTCCACACTGTTGCTGTTTACGAGTACAGCAATTGTCAAAGAGCTTTTTCATAAGGAATCAGTTATCAATTTATCTGACATGGCATAACTTGTCCATAAATCATTTTTATAATTACTGAATCTATGTTTGCTTCGATAATTTTTCAGCCTTTCAGACTTTTGTATCATCCCCGGAATATCTTCAATATTTTTTTAAGGCGTGGGAAGAACGGGTCTTCAAGAAGCGATATTGATCCCTTTTTGTTATTTTTTGACTGATCAAATTTTTGGCCATCAGTTGCTGATTCTAAAGTGATTAGAGATTACAATTAGTTTTTAAAGAAGGTATCTTTAATTTTGAACTATACTTGGATGATATAATTACAGAAAAACAACAATAATACCTAAAATGTTTCTAACAGATTCTTCTTCTTCTTCTTTTGGTTCAACAACCGTTGTCGGTCAAGGCCTGCCTGTACCACTTGTGGGGTTGGCTTTCAGTGACTTTTGGATTACCCCCCATAGCAGGATAGTCAGTCCTACGTATGGCGGCACGGTCTATTTGGGGCTTGAACCCATGACGGGCATGTTGTTAAGTCGTACGAGTTGATGACTTTACCATGAGACCGGCTTTAGATTAAAAGATTAAAATGTAATAATTTAAGCGCAATAATAAAAAAACGCTTTCTCCTGGCCCGCGGCACTCGATCATTTACTAAAGTTGGCCCATTGCCTCAAAATTTTGTCGACCGCTGATGTAGACGGACTGTCTTACATAATAAAGGAGATTGATACTCCCGCCCAAGGTGGATTTAAGAATTGGATTTTGATTGCAGCCGGCAACTGAAAGTCATATATCCTACATAATAAACAAGAATCCATTTTGATTCTGGCCGAAAATGAGCACTGTGCCACAACAGTTCCTAAAATGTTAATGTTTTTAAATAACACACACAAAGACAAATATATATATATATATATATATATATATATATATATATATATATATATATATATATATATATATATATATATATATATATATATATATATATATATATATATATATATATATATATATATATATATATATATATATATATATATATATATATATATATATATATATATATATATATATATATATTATATATATATATATTTGTCTGTGTGTTATTTAAAAACATTAACATTTTAGGAACTGTTGTGGCACAGTGCTCATTTTCGGCCAGAATCAAAATGGATTCTTGTTTATTATGTAGGATATATGACTTTCAGTTGCCGGCTGCAATCAAAATGGACATCCCCATTGTTCCCATCCCAACAAAACACCATTGAAGCGCTATTTCCTAACCGTATTTCATTTCCTAGATGAGCACAATATTATCATCTTATAATCTTTTCGCATTTCTCCTCTAGATTTCTGTATTTTTTAGGATAGTTCATACGTATACAGGCTGTGTTTTCGTCATGCATATTGTAGTGAAAACGACGGATACTTCCGTATCCTGATTCTACTCCTGCACTTCAACATAATTTCCCATCCGGGAAAGCAATGAACTTCGCACACAGATGAAAAGAAAAATGAATCTTTTACTGATAGATTTGTGATCGGTTACAAGCTTTTTTTTGTATTTTTAGGTTAGAACAGTGTATTGTAGCCCTGAGATATGTTCGCGAACTATGTTCATACATTACGTATTTGGAATTGTAATGGGTTGCCAGAATTGCATTCACGGCCGCTGCTTCTGAACTTTACGAATCGCTTCCAAACATTCCTACTCTGACTTCGATTCCAGCTATATAAAACCAACGATAGCCGGTGCCGGCTCTGGACGGCTCGAACTTTTCGACGATTCCGACGGCTCCCCTCGGCCCCATAAGATTTCGAGCAAGTAGTTGTGCAACTACCCTCGATATGAAAAATTTACCATAAGAGAGATATGAAATGACGAATGAAGTTGCTAATAGCGTGTTGGATCGTATCCTTGCGCTGATGTAATGCAAAAAAAACAGAGAATAGCGGTAGTATCATAATAGAACATACAATCAAAGTGCCAAGGATAAGAGCATTAAGGGCATCAATGAGGATAGCTGAGACAATGGAGTATTGTGCACAGTAGTGATGGGCAAAACGTCTCCGAAGTCGGAGACGGCTCCGGTCGGCTCCAAACAATTTCTGAGCCGACTCTGCACCAACGGCTCCGCTTCAACGGCTCCGGAGCTGGCTCGTCACCAACGGCTCTGGAACCGGCTCCTCGCCTATGGCTCAGGAGCCGTTGAAGCGGAGCCGTGGATGTAGAGCCGGCTCCGGAGCCGTTGGTGCGCTCCGAAACACCCATCACTAGGGCACAGGGTCGCCTAAAAGCCAATCCAAGACATACCAAGCATACAAAATAATAAGATAAATCCGCAGACCTATTGCTAGAAAGACTAGTTAGAAAGAAATGGCAGGCGGAAGCGGACATTATATAACCATTTCTACGAACCTGAGGTGGAGGCCATCATAACCGGGTGAACGAGGTTTGGATGATATTCAAGCCAGCTCAGTATGATTAATTTAATATTGGAAAATTGACTGCTAACAATTAACAATTACATTTGGGCAGTATGTTTTGCCATTAGTTGTTGAACATATTTGGTATAATTTTATTAATTAGGATATTCAATAACAATAGAGAGCATTATGTTTATGTTTAGGAACATGTAGCATCGCACGTATTGTTTTACTTTCGGACATAATATGTTCATTGAGGGTCGCTCGTCGTTTTCGCTGGTGTTTACTCTAGGTTGATTTATTTTAACACGTTGTCTGCCACCATACATGCCCACTGAACTGCCCCGTCAGGCCACGGAATCACTCTTTGAAACGATTGCATTTGCTTTTGCATTTTTTCTCTTTTAAATCAAATTCACCAATTCTCTTTGTTGTCTCAGTCGCTCCACAATGTCGTTTGTTGGGCTAATTCCATGGAATTTCATTCTAGGAACAGTTCATTCTTGGAGTTGCATTTCACTTGATTGAATTTGACAATGAAATGAACAAAAATTAATGGAAAAGAGTGTTAAATCTCAACATAGATTGGCGATATCTTTGATTATAATTATTGATATTCCATATTGCAAACTTTTTGACCCGCATGCATTTTTTCGTTTATATTAAGTTTTAGTGACTTTTATTACGTTAGAAAAACATGTTTAATTCGCAATAGATAAAGGATAAATGTACCAGTATTCGGCAGTGTACCTGTTTTCGGCAGGGTAACTAAAAACGCGTTATTACGCAAAAATGCTTTGAAAATTGTCTCATCACATATTTTTTAAATAGAGATATGCTCATTTGCTATTCATATACGAAGTTCCACATTATTCCCTTGCATGTTTTTCAAAATATCAAACAAAATGTGCAGAGTTCACATTTTTTCGGTAGATTTGTTGTCAGCCAATAGTTCGGCAGGTTTCATTATTAAGAGAACCAGAGCACTAACACAATTAAAGTGTGGTTTTTATGAAAGATTCTATGATTGCAGAATTTATACTAGCCCGCTTGGAATTTTAAAATCACTAAAAACAAGTAATTATTCACTTTAAATGCTGCCGAAAATAGGTACACGGTAAATGTTGATTTTTGACAGATCAATGCTGTGGGCTTTGCCAGCATCCAATCTTTAATCTAGTAGGCCGTGGTACCAACCAAACCACAGTAGCAAATTCAGAGACGGAAAAGGCAGCTGTTTTAAGACAATCAGCCATACCGGCGAACTCGTTCGTTCCTCGGAACGTTCGCCGCGACGCTCATTTTCACTCATTTCATAGCCCTCTAGATCAAAAATTAAAAAACCGTATAGATTTTGTACTGGTCAACCTAGTGGTACAACCCTGTCCACTCACGAGCGACGAATGTTTCTCGTCGAACGAGTTCGCCGGGACGGCTGAATATTCATCAATCTATATATATATAAAAATCTCGTGTCACGGTGTTTGTTGCGAGCAAACTCCGAAACGGCTGGATCATTTTCAACGAAACTTTGCACACACCTTATGCACCTTACCACCTTTGGTATGAGAATAGGTTTTAAGACTTAAAAATCGTTCAGATGTTACACTAAACTTAATTTAATAATGATTTTCTAACTCCCATACAAAGGACATGATTGTTGTTGTTACAGCACTTTGACACTTGGTGTATGGTGCCTGGCGGTTTACACTCGATGATCGGATCCTGAGGGGATACGGGCACGATATAACTATCCCAAGTAAAAAAGCAATAATGGAATATTTTAGTTTTTTTCGTAATAACTCAGTTTCTCGGTCTCGTGTCGGTCCATTAACCTGGACAGTACGTCGGCATTTCCGAAATTGTCTGTCGCAACATATTCGATTGCGAAATCGTAAAGAAGTAGTGCTAATGCCCTGGGCTGCAGTCTGTTTGCAGTATACAAAGGAATTCCTTTACGTGAGACAAAGATTCTAAGGAGCGGCTGGTGGTCGGTTTGGAGGATGAAGCGGCGTCCGAACAACATGCGGTGGAACTTTGTTACTGCAAACACGAATGCAAGACCCTCGCGATCCGGCTGGCTGTAGTTCATTTCCACCTTCGTTAGAGCACGAGCAGCATCCTGAACAACCTTTATGCTTCCCTCTGGAAACCGATGACTGATCGTAGCTCCAAGACCTACTGATGAAGCATCCGCTGACACAATAATTTCCTTGGAAGGATCATAATGGGTCAGGAGAAGGTCTGAACTCAAAATCTCCTTAAAGCGGCGAAAACTTTTTTCGCATTCAGCTGTCCACTGGAATTCTCCGCCCTTTTTCAATAGAAGGTCTAAGGGGTAACGCAAATCTCTCATTTGAAACACAAATTTACCGTAGTAATTTATCGCTCCCAAATACGAACGAACTTCGCTGAGCTGCGTTGGCGCTGGCATCTTCAAAATCGCTTCAATTTTTGCTGGGTCTGGTCGTATACCCTGCCCGTCTAGCAAATGTCCAAGGTATCGGATTTGGGGTTTCAAAAAGGAACATTTTTCTGCCCGTAGCTTGAAACCAAACTCCTCGATACGAATCAGAACTGCGCGTAAGTTTTTCAAATGACTCTCCTCATCAGCACCGCCTACAATGATGTCATCCATATAACCCGCGACACCTTCTAATCCGCTCAACATTGAGTCAACGATTTGCTGGAATGCACCAGGTGCTGTCTTTACTCCCGGTGGCAATCTATTGAAACGGTAAAGCCCCTTGTGAGTGTTTATCGCCAACAACTCACGGCTCCTTTCACATACCTCCACTTGGAGAAAAGCTTCTGCTAAGTCAATCTGACTAAACACAGCTGATTTTCCAATAGCTGTAAATATGTCTTGTGGTATAGGCAACGGGTACTGATGCGGCTGAAGCGCGTCATTCAGACCTGTCGAATAGTCGCCACATATTTGGACTGTTCCGTTCGCCTTCCGTACTACCACAATCGGAGCTGCCCACTCCGAAGAATCAGTGGGTGTTATTATGCCATTACGCTCTAACCTGGTCAATTCATCTTCAACCATCGATTGCATAGCATACGCTACTGGACGTTTCGGGCGAAATACAGGATTCACGTCATCCTTCAACTGTAGACTAATTTTCATCTTATCACAACGACCAAGTTCGTTCGAGAACAACGATGGAAATTGGTGAATCACAGCTGCTGCGGCATCTTTAACACACCCAACGATGTTGCAAAAGGCATCAAATGGCTGTTTCCAAAGCCCGAAAACATCCATACTGTCTGCTCCGAAAAGTAACAGTTCCTCTTCTGCAACACGAACTAACGCTTCTTTCTGTTGTTTGTTAATCGTCATTTTGCAACAAAACTCACCTAGCAGCTTAAGCGGTGTTCCACTAGCTGTCCTCGCTGAAACGGATGCTGGACTCAATTTGGGACCTCCTATCTGACGCCATTTACCCTGCGATATAATGGTGATATCTGCACCGGTATCCAACTGCTGTTTCAGCTCCCGTCCGTTTAGCGCAGCAGTGACATACTTTCGGCCAGCCTGGATTTTGTTCACTGTCACCACCCTTACCTTCGCTTTGTTATTGCGATAGCGAGAACGATTACGGTACGCCGTTTCACAAAATCCTTCCTTGTGACCTATTTCGTTGCAGTCCTCGCATTTGCAAAAGAACATTCTCGGGCAAAGTGTTGCCCTCCGCACAACCAGCAACTTACTGCTTTCGCTTCCTTGGCACCTCCTTTGATGTTTTGTTGTTTCGTCTCATTCTTTCTCACTGCGTTTACCTCATGCACAGTGTTTGAGATAAGGTTGCTATCTTGGCGCAGGTTAAGCAGGCGTTGAGCTTCACCGGTTAGCTGATCTAACGTGATTTCACTGTTGTCCTCCATCTTTGAGAGCAGCCGAACTCGTACATCAGCATCCGCATCCCGTTTTAGACCACAGACAAACAACAGGCATTTTATTTCCTCCTCTGCTATCCCCGCCAACTTCGCCTCAACAACCTTTTTATTTACGCGGCACGCATACGCTCCATACTCTTCGTGAGGCTCTTTCACTAGCTGCAAGCATTTAAACCGTTTGCACACGATGGACTCACGGTCTCCAAACAGTTTCTTCAGCTTCTCCACGGTGTTTTTGAAATCGAAGTCTTTCGGTTGTTTCGGCATGATGGAATTTATATAGCGTTCGTGCTCCGTAACGCCAATCTTACGAAGAAGAAGACGCAATTTTGCTCCGTCATCCAACCGCTTCGCGTCGTCAAGAAACAAACCTTCGTATCTGCTATACCAAGCCTCGTTTTTAGCGAAGTTTTATCCTCCAAGCGAAGTTTTTATCCTCCGTGTGGTGAAATTCTTTTATTTGCCCGGCAATGGCATCGATCGCTTTCTCCGATCCATCATCATTTTTTGTTTGCATCACCGACAATACACTGTTCAAGAGCTGCTGCTGCTGATCAAGCATTTGCTTTTGCTGGTTGAACATTTCGATTATCCATTGTTCTGAGCTTTCTTTTGCAGGTGGATTCGACATCGTGGTATACTCGTCGCCAGTTGTTGTATATACGAAGTAAGAGTTCTTGTATTTCGGTAATTCAGAGACCCAACAGTCAAAAGCCGAAGATTTTATATTGACCTTTCGTTTTTTCTATCTGTCTCTCCCCACCGGTCACCAGCACTCAGAGATCCGCTGAGATTGAAGCTGACTTTGAAGCTGAGTTGGCGAAATTATTCAACCGATCCGTCGGGTCCCGAAGCCGAAGCAAACCCGAAGCCGAAGCAAAACCCGAACGGGGTTCGGCACGACCCTTCGTTAAAATAGCCCCCTCCCCCTTTTTTGCCAGGATTTCTTTCCGAAATGATACAGTGCACACCATTATACTA
>SIXB01005582.1:0-13714 GCA_007018985.1 Anopheles bwambae
ATGCAATGGGCTAACATTTGAATTTGAATACAGAACGCACATACTCTCTCTCCCTCCCTCTCTTTCCTCTCTTTCCTCTCTAAAATCAGTCTGCTTTGCCCGAAACAATGTCACTGCGTGCGTGTACCGGTTCGGTTCAATGGGTTGGTTGATTGAATCGCTCCTGGGTTTCGCCGGCCCATGAAAGCTTGTTAGCTGGGCCTCGGTAAAACCCTTGTCAGGCCCATTCTGGTAGTGAGCGCCAGATTTGAGCAGTGACGGCTGCCGTTTCCGGACCCCCCCCCCCCCCCCTTCGGGTGTTTTCTTTTGCCATCCCGGGATGCAGCAGGGTCGTATTCACATGTCTGAAAATCATCAACAGCATCATTACCATCTCCCGCCCTCCCCACGTTTGTCCGACGTTTGCTAGTTTGCCAGTGCATATAAATTCTTCTTCCCTTCTTCCCTGGACTGGTTGGATGGTTGGATGATGGTGTATGTGTCTGTGTTCCTCTGTGTCTGTCTGGCGTGCATGGAAGATGCAGTGGTCCAGAGGTTCTCTCTAATCAACAGCTTTGGGCAGCCAGCTTTTAAGGGTTAGGCCGCAACGTTCAGCTGTAGGCACGCATATTGATAACCCTCCAAACAAAACCTTCTTCCTTCTCTCTCTTTCTCTCTGTCTCTTCGTTCCTTTTGAGGTAAGATGTACACCGCAGCGCACGTGCCGGATGGGTAGTTTGCAATTCTTAAGCCACTTCTGCCAGCTTGGTTTTGAGCTTGGGGGCCCAGTGGCAGAGTTTTACATTTCATCCGACAAGGCAAGCTGTGGTGTGGTTTGACTCAATTAAGATACCGTTGGTGCCGCTCTTCTCTGCTGCTTCTCTGCTGGTTTCTCTCCGCTCTTCTCTGCTGTGTCTGCTTCCGAAACAAATTTCAATCAATCAAGGCCGGCCAGAACGTCGGCATCGTCGGGGCTTCACTGATCGGGCCTCGGTTCGGGCGCCCCTGCAGGATGCATTTCGGTCGGGCAAAGCAAGCTGTGGCTGTGACTGACAGGAGAGCACCACCCCCCCGCAAAGCCCTGAGCCCTGACGGAAGAGCGGGACGACGACAAAAAGCGTAGCACCGGGGCAAAGGCAATGTCAAGTTCGCCGGTGCCTTGTTCACCTCATTCGATTACAATTTTGTCAAGACCGCTCCAACCGAGCACGTGTAACCGAACCTTTCTTGCTCCCAGCATTTCTTATCCCCCCCAGTGCACTCCGCTCACTGCGCAAAACCACCCGCCCACCCAGCGCCCGAGGTCGAGGAGCCGGCAGAGGCTGGGAGACATTTAGAATTTCAAATGAGCTGCCGCGGCACCGATGATGATGATGTGGCTTCGCAATCGATCTATTTTATCGTGTATCGTTCGCAGAAGCGATTGAATGCGCCTCCTCCCCGCGCCACATTAGGGCAGCCCACGTGCCGCCTCGGTTGCCGATTGTGGTGTGCCCTACAGGTATCGATGAAATGTACACCCCCGGCGGGCCACCATCGCGACTACAACAATGTCGATGAACGGTGGGCCTTTTTTTAGCGGCGTGATTAACTGTGGCCCGAAATGGCTGCTGCCGACCGGTTTTTGCGGCCCCCGGCAGTAATCTAGATCAGTGCGAACTTCGTGCTGATGTACGGTTACAGGTTTTCGGGGTTTGCTATGCGAACTCTGGTTAGTTTTGCAGTGCTGCAAACAGCCCCCCAATAAGCGTGCCAGAGAATAGTAGAGAACCATGGATTGTAAATGCATAAAACTAATGCTCGCCGATGACTCACGCCTTTGTGAGCGCTTCACGTTGTAGGCAAAATGTGCACGGCCGTTTGCCGACGGCCGAGGATGCGCCACGAAAAATATTGTTTTGCCTGCCTTTCGCCGCGCGATGGGAAACAAACAGTTTTGGGAAGCATAAAACAGAAGGCAGAAAACATTCGCTTCCCATACATTTTAAACCGCTCTGCCAAACTGCCGCTCGAAGCGCAACATCTGTGAAAATTTGCTCGCCTTTCCGCCTTTCCCGGCAGAACGGAACTGTTATTTCTTTTCCCTTTGTGGTGTTTCGTGCCGCTAAGAGAAAAAAAGGGAAAACATTCGTGCATTCCTGATGTAACCGGCGCGCGCGCGTTGGAAGTAGGAAGCTTTGTAATTCCTTCCCCCTTTTGCGTTGAGCCGGCGCTCGCGCGTACACGCATTGATTTGGGTAAACTATTTCATTGAAACAACACAACAACAGAGCGGCGTGTGGATCAACACGCAAAAATGGAGCTGGTCGGTTTCAGCTGCCAGGCAGCTGAAAGCAGGAAATATGAATATGAATGTGTGCCCGAAAACGTTTCCGGACCGCGTCTGATTATTTACGGACCCGGATTGAAGCAGATGCTAGATAGGGTTAGGGTAGGGAGGCGGAGGAAGAAGACAGTTCCCTTACCCAGTCGTAGTGGGTTATTAATTTGATCGATTAACATTACACGTGTACCGCGGCGGTTGTAACATTGCAGGAAGCGTGCTCATTACACTAAACCGTACCGGGGCAGTAACTCTTCGCCACGGGACGTGTGGGCGTGAGGGAGACTGGCACGCTACCCTTTGCCACAGTTCGGGCGGCAATGGTGCTACCATAGTGCTGCTATTGGACTGAGATTTCTGGACCGAACGTTCTGAGTGAAAAATCACGTGCCAAAGCGATGTTCTAGGGCGGTAGCGCTGAAAGCTTCCCTCCTCTGTCCAGTCCCACGGGGGACCGGGGGTCCTCCCAGTTGTCCGTTGTCGTGTTTCACATGATGACGCGGATTCGGTGGGTGTGTCCAAAAGCTGGGTTCTTTATTTCTAGAGAAGCTTGATAGCTGTGATGAAGAGTTGCTGAGTTTACCGAATTCTATTTAAGATCCAGAGATGACACAACGCATTAAAGCTGCTGACATTCTCTAGATGTATTGGCAATCTACTGACAATTATGTGGTCAAATTATAGGTCACAGGCCGAGATCCTGGTTTATCAAGTTAGATACTCATCTCAATATCACAATAATTGAATCAAGTAATCAAGTGGCCAAAATCCTCCTAAGATTAGACAATTAATTATTGGAGCTCATCTTCTTGAACAGAGGTATCTTTGTATGCGTAATTGAAACTAAAAGATTCTTCAGAGATGTATTTCCTTGTGATAGTCTTTTCCAACCTTGAGAAAGACTGTACCTCATAATTGTACAACTAAAGCTTGCTTAAGATAGAATTGGAACATAGACAATTGCCTGTATGTCAGTTATTTATTATTTAAATCAAGATCTTTTTTTTAAGCAAATGTAGCGTTTTGTTCATACTTTTAAGGAAAAATACGGATAAAACTATTCGTCACGGTTTCGAAGGAATTCTCGATTTTTTCCTGTAACACGGCTCATTAGGCGGCGCACATCTTCTTCGTCCATCGTTTTAGCTATCTTATTGCACCAGGTCGTCATCTGATTGATGTATTTGACAACCTTTCCCTTTGCCTTGAGTCTTCTCTTCGTGATTGCCCAGTATTTCTCAATAGGGCGGAGCTGGGGGCAGTTGGGTGGGTTAAGGTTTTTTCGGAACAAACTGGACCCCTTTCTTTGTTTACCATTCTCGAACGACTTTACTGTAATGACAGCTTGCCAAATCTGGCCAAAACATTACGGTTTACGATTTAAATTTGGCGGGAACATCCCCCCGACCCGTTGCCAAGTAAAATTTTTGACCTGGGCTTTGCCCGAAGTCAGCCTTGACATAGGTTTCATCATCCATCAGGAGACACCCGTTGGTCAGCACCTGATCGTATAGCTTCCGAGCAGGAGTTTTGACCACACTATTCTGTTTTATGGTCCAATTTGGCTATTTGCTAGCTCGATACGACTTGATTCCTTCCCGGAGTCGAATTCTCCTCGCGGTACTATGGGCAGCACCGAATTTTCTGGCCAAATCGCGGTCCGACAGATTAAGATTCCTCTTAATCGTGTTCAAAATCTTACTACGCAGTTTCCGGTCGATAGTTCCACTCCGACGATTGGCTTGAGGCTTCCGAATCGTCGTCAATGTTTCCTTATACCGTTTGATAACGCGCCATACGGTATTTCTGGGAAATTTCAGCTTTTTAGCTAGCCTAGATGCAGACCACAATGGATTTTTCAAATAACTGTGCACAATTTTTTCCCTTCTCTCGGCTTCCATGTTGATTGTTTACTAATTACAATCGATTTGCGGAACGTCAAAAATACATACGTCAAGCTGACAAAATGTCCGACACGTGGATGCCAAGAACTTCCAAATGCGTTCACCAGGAGCGCCACAATATGAGCAAAAGTTTGTTCCAATTCTAAATGAAGCAAGCTTTATTCCAAAGAAGTGCTCAATTTGGACATCAGAATTATTCCAATGTTATCCTGTTCTCATGACTTCTCTATGAATGTATTCTGTTAGGAACGTCCTGGGAAATCATACAATCTCTTCGCTATCTCTCTTGATGTTCCTGTTTGTCCTTGAAGACTCCTAAAATCCACGAATGATGTATTAGAGCTAAATCAGATTTATTGTAGTTTAAGTTCCGAAGTTGTCGAGTTTCTCCTATGCGATATTCACATGACACGGAGGAGTTCAAATACACAACTTTGTAGTGAGGTTCACTTTTTGATGTCCTTGTGATGATGTAGAAGTCCTTCAATAATCTAATAGTGAACTTATGAAACAATCATTAGCAAAATCTAAATGCCGGTGAGCTTGGTGTGCTGAGGGAATGTATTTATTAGGAAGTACTCGTAAGTACTGTGCGGTACTTCTTCTGCCAAATCTCCATAATCCTGCAATGATGCATTCAAACGCCAATAAAAAAAAAGCCCAAATCCTTCGTGTTGCGCACCCTTTTGGGCTACTCATTAGAGACATAAAGCTCAGATTCGTTTCTTGCCAAAAACTTCTCGAAACACCCACCGACCGAAAGGCCCCGAACAAGTCCCCAGTTCCATCACCAACGCGTGCGTGCCACCCGTGGGACGGCCAGTGAGGCGAATGAACGCAGAGCACGCGAAGCGTCAGTGCTGCTGCCGGTCGGTCGGGTGCAGAAAAGAAGGTTTATTAACATTTTTGCCCACCCCACACACACACCCAGACACACTGTTTGCACACCCGCGCTCGGGGCCGACGGTTCAGATTGATGAATAGTGTGTGAGTGGGCGGCTGCGGGACGATCATTACTTTCATATGGTTGGCGTGTGTAAATACTGTACGTAGGAAGAGAAATGGACCATTAAAAGAGGGCCTTTGCGTGGTAATTTTGGTGCTGGAACATCACCAGCTCTCCGCCCTTTCGGATGACACTAAACAAAAAAGACAGCATCTAATTAAAGCCGGGCGTGTGGCATATGCGACAAGTTTTCCGAGCCCCCACTCAATCATGCAACGGACTGGATTGATTATAAAATTTAATTAAAGTTTTAATTTCGCCCCACCCGTCTCGCTAACTAAACCCGCCCGTAAAGGGTCCACCCGTCGGCGCTGGCCCAAAGCTGCGCTCTCCCCACCCAGCCGCAAATACCGTTTAATCGAAAGCGATATTTGCACCGTCTTATAATAATTCGCCCCTTGCGCTCCGCGTGGGAAATTGTGCCCCTAAGTACGGTTACGAGCAGTTTCGTGCAAATATTTACTCCAAATGTTGACATTTACCTGTTCTCGTTTATCGCATCGGGCGGCAAAAGCAGCAAAAAAAGTAAAGGCAAAACGGCGTGTGTCGAGAGGTGAGAAAAAGCTGTACCCGAAAAGATCGATCGCTCGCAAAAGCACCTGGCCCGGAATGCTGCTCGGCGTTAGGGTGTGCATACGGGCGTTGTCGAGCAGATCGTTACACCCCCCCCCCCCTTCCCCTCCCCGTCTTCACAATATCCTCACCGCTCACACGTGCCGCCGGGCTCGGGAAGTGGGAGATTTACCATCCGCTCTGGCCCGACGACGCGTTTGCTTGCGTAGTGCGAAATTAGTTTGCACACCGCTTGTACCGAAAGTTTCGAGTTGCAATGCGCGTAGCCTACCTTGCAGGGGCGGATGCCGTACACGCAATTGATAGTACGCGGGGTCGATGGCAGAGTGAGAGCGGGTGGATAATTAATCGCAATTCGCGAAACGCCTCGACTCGGTGTCGATATCTCGAGTATCGAGCGAAAAGCCATCAACAACAATCGGCTGGAATGGGAGCGGCGTGATGTCGCAGTACTATGGCGGGAGGGTTGGCGTACGATACGGATGGATTACCTTTTTACCCGTTAACGCAGCAAGAACGCGAACTCGAACCTGCCTTTGAACCTACGCACAGCGGGGTCGAACGAGCGGCTCGAGAGTACGGCAGGTTAATAATTAATTCCATCAGGAGCGCAAACGGAGTGATACGTTAGCTTCCCACATTACTGGGTGTCAGTGCCAGTAATAGGCAAGGCGAGAGTGTGTGTGTGTGTGTGTGAGAGCGAAGGCAGGGCGATGACGATAGCGACAGGAATTTCTTTATTTATTCATACGCGACGCAGGCAGGGCTGGATCGTGTGACACCGTCGTTACTCAGCAATTCCAGCGCAACCGAAAATTGTCAATCAAAACCGTTTTCACCCAGCCGTCTGCCAGCCGACCGAGATAGACGGCATCACACGCCGAAATCGATAGGAGATGGAGCTGGTTTGAACGGTTCATAAATGTTGACTGCCGCATAATTACGGGAAGGGAAAAATCTCAGCGCTCCACTCCAGCCGGCGAACACGCGCGAACATGAAGCTCTCGGTGCAAAAATAGCACCCCGCTGCGTTTGTGCGTCCGGGCCAATGGTCCGTCGTTGGGCAGCGACCATCAATCCGGTGCACATGAATGCTTAATGAAACGTTGCCGGTACGACACGCTGTGTGACAGATGGACGGAGCACACAACCGATCCGACAGGCCCGGTTTGCTGCCGATGGGTGCGCTTTCCAGGTGTTCTTCCCAGAAAAGAAGTGTCGCTCTAATGCGAGCCGGCGACTGAATTTATTGCCCAATAATGGGCTCGTTTACGTTTAACGACTGCTTCTTTTTTCGGCTGCATGAAGTAGTGCGACGTGTGAGTTTTGATTTTATTGATTTCGAGCAAAGCAAATTTTTGGTTTGGTGCCGTGACCAGGATGAAAATCAATTTTTTCGCCAGAATTCACTTCCGGGCGGGGCGCGTCCGTGTTTCGGACGCTGTCAAACGAGGGCCAGCTGCACTGGCTTTTGAACCCCTTCGACATCCCCCCCCCTCCCTCCTGCCATCTCCTTTCCCCTCCATCCCCCTTCCGAGCGCTGGTGAGCAAATGATGGCGTCACGGGAATCCATTATCGCATGGCCCACGCATCACGCGTGCATAAAACCAAAGCGAACGTGCCGAACAATCCGCAAACCCCCCCGTCCTCGAGGCGGAGCGATTGCATTACCGCTGATTACGGACTGCTGTCGTCATCATGGTACGGCACTCCCACGCGAAGCAAACGACACCGAGCGCGAACCCGGCCCCGAGCACCATGAACGGCAGGAGCAGATGGTCCAGCCGGAGCGTCACCGCCTGGCCGGCCGTCCGGCCCGCCTGCCCCGCGTACCGCTGCACCTTCAGTGCCCGGTTCGCCCGGACGATGTGGGCGGCCTCGCGCTGCCATTTCGCGTACAGCCCGTGCTGCAGAAAGTGGAGCGTGTGGTCGTTCGCCGCCCGGTAGAGGGGCGATCCGCGCGGATAGAGGTAGGCGAGCGTGTAGCTGCGGGGACACTGGCGCATCCGGTGGAGGCGCGGGGTGCCGTCCCGCCCCAGGTACTTGGTGGACAGGCGCACAAAGTCCTGGTTGCGGATGAGACCGGCGGTGTGGCCGCCCAGCACACCGTACGCGGCCGACCGGTTCGTCGCCGTCTCGATGACGAGCCGCCGCTTCAGGTTACCGAGCGTGCTGCCCGGCCGCTCGGTACCGAACACGTCCACGATGAGGGCGGGCGCGGTGACGGTGATGCTGAGCCCGCTCGCGTCCAGCTCCGCCAGGGTGTCGAGGTTTTTCATCGACGTCGGCGTGGTGTACACGTCGACCAAGGATCCCTAGAAGCACAAGTAACATGAAAAAAGCCCTTCCAAGATGTATTTGCATTACCAATTGCATACCTTTAAGGCGAACTTGCTGGCTGCCTCTTGTAGGTATGCAATCGGCAGTACAAAAAGTGTCGCGTGTGCTTTAATAATCCTCTGAAACGCACCTGAAACGCTCCGGTTATCGTGAGGCCCCAGATCAAACCGAACGCCACGAACAGCTTCTGGTGCGTCGTGGCACGATGGAAACCATTCGTCGGCGCTGTCAGTAGCGCTCCAACGATCTGTCCGACCAGCCCGGTCAGGTCCTGCTGTGGTTGATCTGGGTGGAGAAAAAAATAGGCAATCCGGACAACAACAACAAACACACAGAAAACAGGAAACTCTCTACTCATACCTTGGCTAACGTTGCCCGTATCCTGCTTCCCGTGCTCCCACGCTGGTCGATAGATGGCAATGAGCTGGGTTAGCGCTAGGTAGCAGAGACTCATCACCACCACCGTGCTCCAGACGCCGATCCACAGCGTCGGTGTGAAGCAGCGAAAAATGAGCAACCAATCGGGAAGCTGGCGGCGTGCGTGGAAAGAGCGGCAAAAGGGAAACACAATCGATGAAACTGGGTGCGTCTATTCAGCGCGATAATGGGAAGCCATTTTTTTTTTTTTTTTGCCCGGGAAGAGTGTTGCCGGGCGTAGGCTGCAAACGGGAAAATCTTAACCTTGCTCAACACTTCACCGCACCGAATGACGTCCGACCGCACTTGAAATCCCTTTCGGCAGCAGGCCAAACTCGCGGCCAAACGGACAAACAAAAACCCTCCCCCCTCGTCCTCGTCGTCATCGTCCACATCGTCGTCGGGACACAGTGTGTTTTCTTTCCATTTTTGACCTGCACTCCGCGTCGGAGTGTCGTTCGCAGCTCGATTGGGTTTGGGTTTCTTTCTTAAGCCTCCCGCTCTTGAGTACGCGGAATTGGCGCGTTTTGTCATGGTGATGTACGTGCCGAGTGCCAGAATGAGTGATGTTCAGCTTTGCAGGCGATGAGCTTAATTGAATTTTTGAGAAAATTGCTGTAAATCTGTGTGCTTTCTTCTAATCGTTGTCCTGATTTGTAACTCACTCATAGTGAGTTAATCCGAGACATAAGTCCTAGAGCTAAATAACTCTTCAAAGAGTTCAATCTCGAGGAGTGATACACCTCTAGCCGGTAACTTCTTCATGGTGACTTTTGTCGTTCGTTAGCCAAATAACTCTTTTGAGAATGAAAGCTATATGAGTGATTCGCCTCTTTACAGTGTCGAGTACCACACTAGCAGTGAAATAAATCATGTTGGAGCCAAACAAATATTGCAAAAATTAAATCTTGCTGTGTAATCTACTCACCACGGCAACTAGTGGCTCAAGCACCGTGAGTTGAGTTTTTGAGCTGAATGAGTTCCATAGTTGAGTGAGTTGAGCCCTTCAGTGAGTTAAGTCGTGACTTCAGATACGAGAGCGGTATTAGGTAGAGTGAGTTGAGCTCTGTTCAGAGATAAATCTCGATTAGTTTTTACACTTAATTACTTGAGCTAAATTAGTTGAAGAGATCCATGGGTTAGGCTCTTTCGAAAGTTTAATTCTACACGGCAACTAATATCTCTAATTCTAATCAGCTCAAGAGCTCATTCGAGTTGACCTCTTTCGAGAGTTAAAAGTGATTCAACTCTCCTTAGTAAGTAATAGCTCAGCTGCTGTATGTTGAGTGATTGAGCGAAATCACTCTTTTGAGAGTTAATCCTCAAAATCAAGACCTATTAAGGAGAACAGGTCGATGCAAAGCCCGTCGCTAGGTTGCCATTTTCAACTCGCTTTTGACAGTTTCATGAAAAAGTGTTTACAAACAAACGGCTAATAGTTAACGCGGAAAAGAGGACGAATTTACTAGTAGGAAGATTATATTGGTTAAATTTCTTGCGATCAACCACTTCTGGAGAATAAAGGAAAAGTAATTACAGTCTACTCTCGGACTCAGAAACATTGATAACCTTTTTCATTGCTTGTCATTCCGTACAGTACATGTTCCAACTGGGTCAAATAAGTCCTATTTACTTTCAATTAAACACTGAGAGTTAAATGAAACATCCACACGGCACACACTGGTACAATATGCACACCGCCCATTGCTTTTTAACCCGGCGACGAATAAAAGAGATCCTTGGAGTGTATCAGCCATGTAAATTTCTAATTAGATTCTAATTCTTTTAATATTCTAAAAAAAAATGAGTGCAAAATGCTGAACAAAACTTTCATTCACTCTATAGCAATGTACATCGCTAAACAATGTTCAAATTTAACTGTCAAAATTTTCCCATGCCTTTTTGTCAATATACTTTAAACGCATCGACCTGTTCTCTTTCAAAGACCTTGCTCAAAATATTGAACTCACCATTCAACAAACTCAGCAACTCTCATTTCACTATTGGGTGGTTATTCCCATCACTAGCTCTTCATGTGTGTGTGTGTGTGTGTGTGTGTGTGTGTGTGTGTGTGTGTGTGTGTGTGATGCATGCAATGCAGCTCGTTTGCTTAAAGCCCCTTGTACATACACACACACACATACATTAACAAATCTCGACTCTCGAAGCAATGAGTGCGTAGTGCAGGGACACTGGAGCCCCCGAGGGAGCAAGTTGATTCCTGCTGCTGCTGCTATTGCCCGGGAAAAAACCGCAGCAATCTGAAGCGGTTCAATGGGAAACCGTTTGTGCAACTTGTGCTGGTGTGTATGTGTGTGTGTATGTGCGATTCCAGTCGGGCTTCGGAAAGCGGGCGGATTAAAGTCCGATCGGTACCGTGCGGTCTTTCGTTGAAATGGCAATGAGTGGTGTGTTTGTGTGTGTGTGTGTGTGGCTAAGGGTTGTCGGGGCTGGAAATGAAAACGGAACGAACGTTGGAAATCCGTTTACGTTTCATTTTCATTGCACCATGCGTTCGATTTGCCAAAGCCAAGGCACCATCGACCACGGGCGAAAGGGCCGTGTGTTTGCCCCACTTTTCCAAACCCTTACACACACACACACACACACACACGCATGCCACAAATGTATGTCAGTGGAGGAGGGACGGGAAGAGCTGCTTAAAGTCGTTGCGCCCGTATGGCACGAACAAAGGAAAGCGGCTCGTGTTTTGGGTGGAAGTGTTGCGCTGTGCAAGCGCCTGAAGGGTATGCAATCCTGTGATCCCCACAGCACCCAATTCCGGCTTGGCAAAGCGAGCCTGGGTTGCCCCCCTCTTCTCCTTTAAACTTACCATACCGGCCGCCTGCACGAACACACACAGGCTGTCCTGGTAGACGGCCGCCCCGAACTGCAGCTCGCGCGTCTCGTAGTCCTTCAGGAAGTACACGTTCATCGACAGCCAGGCGTCGCGGGCGACCAGCCGACCGAGCACCCCGGTAAACGTCCCGTTCGCCATCTTGAAGCCAAAGTTGGCCCGCATATAGTGCACGACCGGCGTGAAGTTCATCCGGCGGGCCAGCTCGCGCACCGCCTCCACGTCCGCACCGAACAGTGCGTCCAGCAGGGCGTCCCGGGACGCTTGTGAGGAGCCGGGCCGGCGCGGCGGGAAGGTGCGCGGCAGCATGTCGATGTCCTGGCGGCGGTAGGCCATGGCCGCCTCGAACCCGTACACGGTGATCGCGCTGCCGCGCAGGTTCATGCGCCGCCCGAACGCGCCCAGATCGGTCGGCAGATCGGTGCGGTTGGGGCCGGCGAGGGTGTAGAAGTGGCCGGCGGGCGGATCGAACGGATCGTACGCACCGATCAGCGGGCCGGTGGCTGGGCGGTACCAGATGGTGAGGGCGCGCAGAGCCCGCTCCGTTTGCCAGAGGGCGGCGAGTAGGGTGCGTGCGGCGGAGAGCTCCTCGGCGGTGGGCGCTGCCGAGCCGAGCAGGAGGAGCTTGAGGGCGAGCGGGAACATCCGGGCCGTGGTTTGCAGCAGCGCGCTGTTGGCAAGATCCGGCAGCAACAGTACCAACACGACACAGTACGAATCACGGTCCGCGTGGGTGGCGATGGACGGGAGGGCTGCTGCGACCGCTTCATCGTCGCCCCGCAACACCAGCCGGGGTGTGTGGTGGCCGGGCGCGAAGGCATCGATGGCGAGCGATAGTGTGTCGCCGGCGAGGTACCCCGGGAGCTGCACAAACACGATCAGCAGCCCGGTGCAGGGCTGCTGCTGCACAAACCGGCGCTCGAGCGCAATCAAACGCTCCCGGACGCGAACGGCACTGCCGGCGTCCAGACTGTACGGCGTGCGGGCTATTAAATCAACACCGCCAGCCGGCAGCGACCCAGCAGGCGGTGGGAGCGTTAGCAGCAGCAGCAGCAGCGGCAGCAGACAGCACGGCACAACCGCTTCCGGCATCGTCCGGAATGCGACTGATGGGAACCACCTGGGTTGCACGCCACACACGCCACCGCCAATCCGGTCCAGCGCGTTGCAAAACTAAGCAGCGACGGCATACTGATTTATTTATATTCCCCTTCATTGCCGCATCCCTTCCCATGTAGCACTTCTTTAGGGCGGTCCCGCCGGGCGGCCAGGAAACGATCAGAGACTGAGCCGCGTCCGAAACGTCACCGTGTTGTGAGCGCCCGGTAAGATTGATGGTTTATTTTTCTGTCATCAGAAGCCACCCTCCGGGGTCGGCCGGGAGGTCAGCACAAGGGAGGGAGGGAAGCAGAAGAAGGGGGGGGTGAGAAAATCTTCACGCACCCGACGACCCGAGGACCTTTTATCTCCGGCCACGGGCAGCCAGCAGCAGCGGGCCGGTTGAAAACGGCTCGCCCGGCTCGGATTCATTATTTGTTTGGCTTGCCCGCTTCCCAACCCATCCCATCCCTTCCCCCCATGCGCTTTATTGTCCCTTTTGTGTTTGAAAGGCCGTGCCTTTTCTGTGTGTGTGTGTGGCAGGGAAAGCCACCTGGCTTCCCCATCGCTGCTGGTCTTTTTTTTTTTGCTTCGCTTCATTGTGAACCAAACAAGCTTCGAAACGAAGCAAACAAACAAAACAAAAAAAAAAGACGGGGCAACGAGTTTTGTTGATTTTTGGAACCTTTTTCTGGGAGTGCAACGGTGTGGGTTATGGACCCCCTCCCCCTGCTTTTTCAAAGGGAGCCCTCTTTTTACTTCTCCTTCACGATTGCTTTTGAAAAGGAGAAATCCGGATTCGCAAACTCCAAATTTCCAAAACGGGGGCCTCCTGACCCATCCTGGCGAGCGAAGGGGGTCCTTCGAATGGACAAAAGCATTCCCTCCTCCTCCCCCCCTGCGCTCCTTGCCACACACACACACAATTATCTTACCGGCGCTGGTCGGCCGACTGCTTCGGGGCAACGCCAACATCGCCCCACTGCCATCGTTAATCAATGTCGTACGCTTTTGACCGGTGTGTGTGTGTGTGTGTGTGTGTGTGTGTGTGTGTGTGTGTGTGTGTGTGTGTGTGTGTGTGTGTGTGTGTGTGTGTGTGTGTGTGTGTGTGTGTGTGTGTGTGTGTGTGTGTGTGTGTGTGTGTGTGTGTGTGTGTGTGTGTGTGTGTGTGTGTGTGTGTGTGTGTGTGTGTGTGTGTGTGTGTGTGTGTGTGTGT
>SIXB01005583.1:0-13713 GCA_007018985.1 Anopheles bwambae
TGCCGCTAGGTTCGTGTTCTGTCGGGCAAGGCGGGCCTTTACCGTTTGGCGTGGGCTTGGGCGGTGCGGACACTCTTACATTATTTTGTACTCGTTTCAGTTTACTTTTCATTCTTTCTCTACCCTTACCGGCCTTAAAATCCACACCCCCTCATGTGTGTCTGTGTGTGTGGCACTACGCGTACTGTGGCACACGCTTAACATGCATGTGGCCATATTCTTTCGGTGCCGGGGAAGACTGGAAGCGTACAAACAGGAATATGCTCTTGCCGATGGCCGTCCTCAGTATCAACCGAGCACCAAAGGGGGAAGAAGAGGAAGAAGCGTAATACGTAAAATCAACCAAAAAAAAAGAAATCAAAACACACATACACACACACACCCATGGTACCAAACGCCGCGTGCTCACTAGCCTCAATTTGGGTATGTGTATGTATATTCGGTGTATTTGTTTGTCTGTATGTGTTTCGGTCAGTGTATGTATGTGTGTGTGTGTGTGTGTGTGTGTGTGTGTGTGTGTAGATAGAGAGAACCATCCTGGGCAAAGTGTTATGGAAAAGGTAAACAGTGGCCCACCAGGGTGTAGTGCTGGGAATATTTTAATGGATATTAACACTATTCCTGTCCGTCCGTCCGTCCGCCTGCCGTAAGTGTGATGCGCTGTAAGTTTGTTCTTTCGCTCGTGAGTGTGTGTGTGTGTGTCTGGGTAAGAGTATTTTAAGGGCCACTCTTTCACCCTTTAGCACTCCCCCCCCCCCCTGTTCCAGTAGCGACAACCCCTTACAGACAGTATTTAGTGCCCGAGCCTCCAAAAACCCAGAGCCAGATCTCATTTCGGTGCTGGAGTGTCAGTGTGTGTGTGTGTGTGTGTGTGTGTGTGTTTACTCAACCACCGTGGCGGCGGATGATTGCCTGGGAAAGTTTGGATAATTGGCGAAAAAGGCCCACCCCGTACCATGGATGGGCAAATTGTGCCTGTAAGCAAAGAAGGATAGATAGAGAGAGAGAGCAAAGAGCGCACGAAACCGACGTGTGAAGCTTTGTCGCATTAAGGAACATCCCCCTGTTTTTGTCACCCCCTACCTACCACCCTACCCTTTCCCAATTATCTTACCTAAAGGATATATCAAACACCAGTGCAGTGGCGTCCCTTGGTGACTTCCCCGGCCGGACAGCTAAAGGGACGGACGATTTGAAGGAGATGGTTCCAAACAATGGAGTAAGAACCTTCAGCGGGCTGCACAAGAAAAGGTGCACACGACGGTGTCTTCGGAGGACCGTGTTCGCAAACATTTACCGTGCCCTCTTTTTTTTCTTCTTCTTTCCCCCGTCCTACCATTACCCCAAACGCCATTTTGCCCCCATCTGTCAGTACGCTTATGCGTGGCAGACGAACTTACCGAGCGGACAGTCCCGGTACGGTTGGCTCTTGAATTTCATTTCATGCTGTTGTCAGAGCGTTGCAGGGGGCGTACGTTCCGTGTCGGTAAGAGTGACTGTGACTGTGTGTGTATGTGTGTTTTGAGGATATAAATTTTCCATCCAAAATAGACGCTCCTTTTTCCCTTCAGTCTCCCCACACCCCCATTTTTAACGGGAAAGGGGTTCATGTTGCAACACCTGGTGCTGTTGCCTTTTTATTCCTCTCTGGTGGCAGTCTTGTTCCTCTCCTATCGAAGCGACGGCACCCATCAAACGACTAAACGACCCCACAGCGTTCGATAACAAGCCGGAGTTGGTAAACCCATCCCTTCCCCAGAGTGCAGGAGATAGCAAGAGAGAGGGAGGGAGCGATAGCGTGTGAGAGAGAAAGAGTGTGTGTGAACGAAAAAAAGAAGCATATCGTGTGTGCAATCAAACGGTGAACCGTGCACTTTATTGCCTAAAATAAAATGTAGTAAAACATTGGAATGAAATACACTCCTTCCCCCCCACCCCCCTCAACCGCGTTGGTCCCTGTTCCCTCCCCGTTGCGTGATAAGGGCCGATCGTTTGTTTGTTTGTTTGTGTGTGCCAAGAGTGGGCGATGAGACAGCAGTTTTACAGCGTAATATTGTATTTTCAATACACTTTATGCAAAACAAGTTTGCAAGATAAGGGCTGGGAAGGGTACACGATAACAACAAAAAACACACATGGCGACAGGCGTGTTTCATTGCTTAATATACTTACAGGGCTGCTGCTTGTTGCTGTATTCCAAGCACATCCGGTGTGTTGTTTTTTTTTCGGCGAATTCACGATCACACACACACACACGCTTTGTTTCACGTTTAGTTATTGTTGTACGCGTTTGTAACTTTTTCTTGCGAAAACACACACACACACACACACGCACTTTCAAACACACACACACACGCACGACAGTCAAATGCGGAAAAAACAATGCAAATACACACCGCGCCGAACCGAACGGCACTCCGCAGATGTACGAACTTGCTGCCACGTAGCTGCGAGGCGTAAACAGGAGCAGAGGAGAGGAGAACAATGAAAACCACAAAACCCATAAATACACATTAGCATCACGCAGGTGGGATGACCTCTCCCATCCACCTCCACCTCCCAGTGGGTTGGCTAACGGTGGGTTGTCCAACAATTATTGTTGCATCTAACCCTGCGCTGAACGACTCCGAGTGGATTGAAGTGATAGAGGAAGAGCAACAAAAACAGCAAAAGGGGGGGAGGGGGGAGAGAGAGTGACGATAAAAACTGCAAACCAACGATAATAATCATAATCGAGTTGGGAAAATTCAAATGTAAAAGTCCTTCTGCTCTTTTTTCTTCCCTTCCCGCGCTCTCTGTTCTTCCCTCCTTCTCTACCCGCCTTCCGTAACGGGGGAGCCGATTATAAAGGCATCAAAAGAAGTTGACGCGCCACTCCCTATTGTTGCGTGTTCGCCCACCACCACCACCCAGCGAGGGGAGACGGTTAAACAAACAAACAAACAAAGCGGATTTTAATCATGAACAAAACCGAAATTTTGAACGAGCAAGAAAAAAACATCCCCCCCCCCCACCACGGGGAGACCTCTCTGCCTTTTTGGCTGTAAAATGGAAACGATGGGAGGGGGAAAAAAGAGGAAAAAACGGCTTTGCTTTCAACATACACACACCCACACACACCCACACACACCCACACACATATACAGAGCTAAACACTTTGCCCACTAATGCTGTGCATCTCAATTCATCAAAACTTTTCGGGTTTTATCCGCTAGCGCCAGCAGCTTTTCTTGTTCCTGTCGGAATCCGAACAACCCAACCACAACCACTTTACGGTTACCGTCCTCGCCACTCTGTCTCTGCCAGGGCCCGTGCAGTCGCTCCCCTTTTTCTTCCAATGTAACAGGGTTTGCTATCTCCCTCGCACCTTTCACTCAACCCTCCCTTCCCATTTTTTTGAATTACGATAAATGGATGGGAAAAGGCTGCCGTAAATAGCCAGCCAACATCATGGACGGAAATGTTTTTCTCTCCCATTTTTTGGATCCATCTAACCATTTTGCCTTATCTTCCGCACATCGTCGTCATACATCGTCTCTGGATCCGACCTGTCCACGTGAAACTTTCCGAAATACCCAAACGCACACACACACACACACACACACATACAAAGGAGAACGCACACACACACACACATTCTATGTTCGGTTAACTATTTATGGGCAGAAATGGCGTAGCAATAGACAACGTCAGGTGCGTTTGTGTGTTTGTGTGTGTGAATGTAAGCGAGCAGGAGAAAAGGGGGATGAATGGAAAGAGGGGGGAATGGGGCGGAAAAACACACACACACACACACGCACATACAAAAAAGGAAGAAAGGCGTACAACAACTTTCCCATCTATTATGCATGCAGGTGTACTGGCTTCTGATGATGAAAATTTAATTCTTCCCGTCTCATTCTGGCACCATTACCGAGACGAAAGTACACACACACACACACACACGCGCACACACATACTCCCGTAGACACACAGGCACACGCACACAGACAAACACACACATTTCAGCTCTACTGATCGAACGAATAAAACACTTTCATCCCCTTAACTTTCGGTTGAGCATTTTTTTTCTTTTTGGTTAACTTCCTCCACCAATTACTTCCTTTTTGCTATTTCCTTTTGTCTCAATTTTGTTCGAAAAACAAAACAAAATCAGCAAGAACAAACAAAAAAGAAAATGCAAACGGGGAAAATTTGCAAGGTAGGCTCTGGATGGAGTTTTTTGGCCCGTGGTTTTTGCTGCTTGCTCCCCGTTTTCTAAGCCGTTCTCAACTAGCAACACCATAGCAACGCGCGAACGCATGGCTCAGTTGGCCGGGTTGAAACACACATCGAAACAATTGGCACGCGCACGGGGCTGACTTTCGACCTCTCTGCCCCTTTTTGTGCAAGCTCTGCTTCTTGTTGCTTCGTACGTTTGGGTTGATTTTTTTGTTTTGTTTTATTGGACCCGGAAAAGTTTCGAACGCCAAACCAAACCGGGATGATGCGCGATGTAATTGAGAGGGTGTACAGTAGCCCGTGTATGGTAGCCCTCTATACTAGCCCAAAAAAGGGTTGCGCTTTCGCCGTGAAAATATGTTGCCTTTGCGGGCTGAGGAGTGTTGGGCAAGCAGGGTGAAAGCAAAAGAACAGCTGAGAACAGCTACTTTCCGCGTACTTTTCAGCCCCTTCATCCGCGCTCCTTCCCCCCCCCCTCCACTCTTGAGGCAGGTTTAGCATAGGGAATGACCAGTGGCAGTGCACGCCCTTGGCGCTCCCATCACTACCGCCCCATTCATTGTGCTAATGTGGAAACGTTCCATTGCCGTCCATCTTGCTACCTGGGGCAAGGCAAGTTTCACCGTTTGGGAAATAGTTTGCAAGTTTTGGCAGCTGGCAACTTGCTCTCTTTTTATCTCTCTTTCTGTCTCTCTCTCTCTCTCTCCCGTGCGTGCTTCCTCCCCTTTCACACAGCCCCTTTGCTTATCCGCAGCGCATTGCACTAACCCTAACAATGGGAGATTGTTTTTCCTTCCCTGCTTCCTTTCCACTCCAACATTCACCCTAAAATTGGAAAGTTGAGTTCGTTTTTGTTTTCTCTGTTCTATTATTTTTCTGCTGTTTGTTTGTTCGTTTGTCACCCCTTGAGTGTGTTCTTTTTGTTCATGTGTGTGTGTGGGTGTGTATTTGTGTTGTTAGTAGTATTCACTAAGAGAACACGGTTCCATTGTGTGCTGGTGTACACCGTTTTTCACACAGACACACACACACACACACACACACACTGGTCCCTAAATGGTTGGCCGCTCCCTTTGCCCTGCTCGCGCTGCCGTGCTAGGACGCACATACACACGGCACACACAAACGGTGGAGCAGAGGGCGGTGGCACAAATGACGGTGTGACCCGATGACGGTACACTGGCAAAGCACGCACGCACGCTCACCGAACACGCCGACCGACCAGGCTGATCGCAAAGAAAGGACTGTCGTGGTGGTTGTGTGTGAGCCGATGCGAAAATTCCATGAGTCGCGACCATGAGTTCGGGCCCCCTCTTTCGGTTCGGGCTTGGAAAAGTCGTGCACTCGGGTTCGGGTTTTGCTCCCAGTGTGTGTGTGTGTTTTTTTTTTGTTGACCACCCGTGAACGGGGGCGGTGGGCGAAGGGGCTCGATTTAACTCTCGCGCACACCACTACGATCAGCCCACTGTGAGGGGGAGGAGCGGGAGGTCAAAAAAAGGGGGGGCTGGAAGGGAGTAGCCAAACACACCAGCTGGATGGGCCGAAACCGAAGCGGACAGAAGCACACCTATCTTTTATTAATGAGAGCACGCACACACCACCACCACTAGCAGCAGCAGCAGCAGCAGCGGGAGAACATTAGCAGGAAGAGGAAGAACAGGAAAAATGAAGCACACATACACAAGTACACACAGACACACGCACAGGAACACGAGGAAGAGAAGAATGGGAGATTAAATCCGTACGACCAGCACTGACTCACACAGCAGCGGCAGGTTACGGGTTGATCCGTTCCCCGAATTGGCCGTGTGAATAGTTCAACCTCCCCCTCCCCCCAAAATGTGATGGAAACTCCCTCACCCCCCCCCTCTCTTCCCTCTTGTCCTCTGCCATTTCCCGGATGTTTAAATCGGCTGTCCTGTTAGCAAATCCGTACATGAAGGAAATCGGTTGAAAACAGGAAAGGTGATTTAGAAGTGATTTTGACGGAAAAAAGAAACAACAAATTTTTATTGCTCTTGGCCGTGTTTTCTCTTCTGTCCAATTGGCGGAAACTTCCGTTTAAGACGTACGAGCATTCTACCCACCCACCCACCCACACACGCACACACGCACACAAGGGTACGGACAGCAATATGCTTCTAATTATTTTCCACTAAGAAATGTTTACCACACTGACTCGCGCACACACACACACACACAAACAAATAAACACACACCTTATGCAACTGAACTCCCTCTTTCCCGTCACATTTTCCGCACGTTCCGACTGCTAAACTACTAAACCGGATGTCACGACCCGTACTTTGTTGGTGGTGTTGTGGTTGTCGGTTTTTGTTTGTTTGTTTGTTTGTTTGTTTTTTGGGAACCGTTCCGTCCGACGGACACGTGTGCAATGCGTCCGAGGCCGCTGGTGTCGGTCAGTTTTGCTATCAGTTCACTCCCCCCTCCGCGCCATTTGCAGCTCCCGTGCTCTCCCTTTCCCCCTTTGCGAGAGAACATTCGATCGCTTCGGGTTTGCCGTTCGGCTCGGGAGAGAGAGCAAATGGCGATTTGCTTTACCCCATCGAGAGGGAAAGAGATGGATTTTATTCTACTTCTTAAAGGGAGACCATATTTTTTAACCACCCACAGGATGCATTTCACCCTTAGTGCGCAAGCATCTGATAAAACAAAAGGAAAACCACCCTTTTGCGAGAGCCGAACCGGGAGCCGAACCGAGCGCTCGCGAACGCGCTCGGCGCGCATGCTTCCACGAACAGGGAGCTCCAACACAGCGCGAAGCTGACACTACCACCACCACCACCACCACCACCGAAACACTGTGACTGACACTACACATGTGACACACTGCTTGTGTGCTTGTGTGTGCGTGCGTGTTTTTGTGTCGTCTACGAAGAGTCGAACGCGCATACATTGCACACCTGTTTTCGCTGGTTACTGATCATAGTTACCACTGCTTCTTCACCGTTTGTATGTATGTGTGTGTTAGTGTGTTAGTGCACGGTGGGAAAGGGTTCTGGAGTGTTGTGGGACTTTCATTCTTCCTTGTTTGCACTTTAAACACACTCTTCAAGAAAGAAAAACTTAACCGTACGACAAAAATTTGTGGATTTTGTTGTGTTTGGTTTTCCTACTCGAAGGCAGGTTTTTGAAGATTCAATACAAATTGGCACCATCGACGAAGGCATCGAAACATCGGAACTAAGGTTTTTTCACACCCTTTTACAAATGCTTAGTGTTCTAATTTAAATTGCACAACTGCACATGGTGGAGGAAACACTACAGGCTAGAAAGAAGAAGAAAAGAAAACACACACGGCAAGACAGTTTCCATTTTCGCCGGAGGCAAGGACTGCTGTGTGTGTGTGCGAAACAACAGTTTTTGTTTATTTATGTTGTGCCTGTGCCGTCGTCGACTACCTTCTCCGCGCCTCCGTCCATCCACCCACAACGCTCTCCTTCCAACGCATTTTCCTGTATTTTAGATTTATTTTTGTTTTTGCATCGCGTTCACTTCAACCTCCCCACACACACACACACCATCGACTCGCTCGCCTTAGTTTGGCGCGAGTGGGTGGTGGTTGGGTAGTTTCAACGTTTGTTTTCGACTTCCTTTTTGCGCGACCCTACTTTCGCATTGTCACCGAGCTGTGTGTGTGTGTGTGTGTGTGTCACTGATTGTCGCTCACGAGTCGCTTCTACCAGCGCGCTACTGTCATATTTCACTCGTAAACGTAACCTCCGGGCTCGTGGCTGCTCCATTCTATGAAGAGTGAAAGAGGGAATGAAGGGAAGAAGAGTGGGCCAAAAAGGAGGTGGAGGTGAGATGAGTTTTCTCAAGCCGTGCGTATTGAGGTGTTTTCTGGTTTGAAGTCACGGAAATTGGTATGGTATGAATTTACAACCCCTCCGGGGATTTGTTGCCGCTTTGCCGTAGCAGTAGTAGCCGCCGAAGTGGCAACCAAAAGTGACGGAGCAAAAGATCGATACAGTGGGCCAAATTGGTTGACAGAGGATAGTGGCAGGATATGGGGAGGGAGGAAGTTCTTTAATGTGAACTCGCGCTCCCGAAACGCCAACGGCCATTCACTGCCAAAGCTTGAATTCCGTGCCATGCTTTCGGGTGGCGGTAAAACGATACAGGTTGTTGCGCTGCGCATTTCGCGGTACAAATCAACCCGCTGGAGGGGGGGGAGGTTGTGTCCTGTGTTGGGGGAGGGAGGGAGGCGGGGGGGATGGGCTTTGGCTGAGGGCTTCTGGGCACTTTCTCCGGTATGATGCTGCCGTTGTACCACTTGTGCTTCGTAGCGGAGCAAGGTCATGTCGAGGAGTTGTCGGGAATGCTTTTTTAAAGGTTGTCGCCATATAATCAGTTTGCTTGTAGCTTGCTGTTCTCGCTACCAGGGGTACATGCTGTTCGGAAAATTGGCTGCTGAAAAGTGCTGAGACAAAAGGACACACACAGATCAACGTTGGCGATGGATCGTTTGTCCGGTGTTGGTAGGTTCATCTTGGGGCAGCAATATGTTTTGCGAAGTCTCTTTTTCTGTACAAAAGGCTGCCGGGGGGAATGGCGGGAATGAAATGGAAAGCAATGCCTTTGGGTCAAAATTTGAACATGAGCGAACAATCCACAGGGCTTTTGGTGTCTTTGTGTGTTTGACGGTAACGATTACCCCCAGTTACTTTTTGCGCCACTTTAGGTGCAAGGTACTTATAGGTCCAGAGTGGAATTAAACACATGATTAAATTAAATTCCTGATACCTTACCTACAATCTCCATGAGACACACACATATAAATCAGAAATCCGTTCCGCTCAGAGACGGTTCTGAGTGAGCAGCGAACCAGGTACGGTGTTGTAGAAGCCCTCCAGTCTACCATGACACCACCGAGCCATACCCGTCAAAAGCAATTAAAGTCGTATGAAAAGGCTACTTTTGGTTGCTATAACAAAAGGTTTTAAGATTTCATAATTGATTGAAAGGCTTTTGTTTCGGTTGTTTATTGATATAAAATTCTAATAAGCATCTTTTTTTAAGCCCCTTGAAGGATGAATGCAGTTATCCTCTGATTTAGTTTAACTTGCTTGATAAGCTTGCTTTATTTGGGAGCAAGTAGTTGTAGCATTTTATCCCGTTTACAGCATCTCGTAAGCACCTCAAACCAATGCCCTGATTAGCTTATTTGTGTTGTGTATTTTAGAGAAAGCGAGTTTAGAAGCATTGTAAACCACCACACTAAACTCTGTAAAACCGTTCGTAGAACGAAACAACCTGCAAAACGTCACTAACATTTTACGAAAGAAATGCACAATTATTCCATTCATACTTGCCTAAATAATCTCTAATGAAATTGATAGAGTTTTGTTTTTACAAAAATCTCTGCAACGCAATGTTTATTATCAATTTTTATTGTTTTTCTTAGCTATTCAGCATACTTCAACGAACAGTTTGCTTATAGAATCGAGTGAATAATAGCCTTTATCCCCGTAACTTTTGAAATGCTTTCCTTTTTTTTAGCATTAGCAACTCTTGTGCAACATGTTTTCGAGTGGATGCCATTGTTTTTGTTTATCGACAGGTAAATCTCGAGCTCAGTGGTAAGCAGAAAAATCTATTCTTAGTCCACTCAAACTTCTTCCCCCTTCCCACTTCCCCGTTTACCTGTCTTGCCTGGGTTGCCTTTTAATGTCGATTGATTGATCGTTTCATCGAACGGAGGTGTAGATTGTGCAGCTAAAGTTCAAGTATAAGAATAATTCGCTCTATAGTGGGTTGTATATTTTCATACCCACCCCTCCAAAAAAAAAAAAAACACCCTCAAAAGCTGCACTCTCCACCAACCAAGCGCTCACAGAACCATACTCAAGCGCAAGAACGTCTCAGCTTTCGCCAATTAAATATTCATCTTTATCAGCCAGCGTTACATGCGAAAACCGGTGCGCTTGCGATTTCGTATGCAAATTAAAATGCTTCACACCGGGGTAGCGGGCACCCGCAATTTGTGCCCATCCGCCCCAGCGATTGCAGCGAGTGCAACCTTGCGCGAGTGTGCTCCTGCAACAACAGTGCGCTTTTCAGCAGCAGCAGCAGCAGCAGCAGCAGCAGTCACTTTCACGCGGTGCAAAAATGATCGCCCTAATTATGCTCACTTCGTCATCCATTGCCGAGCTTGCCGTGTATTTGGAATGTTTTAGAAGCGAATTAGCTGCTAGTGCTTGCCCGGGAGCTCGTTTCAAGTGCTTGGCAGCTGAAGAGCTAATTAAGCTAAGCAGTGATGGTTCGCACATCGGCCACAGAGAATTCCTGGTATCGCTTGGTATCGGGCCAAATATTAGATGCTTCGATTTGCCATCAATTTGGATGTTTATGTGCTTTGTGGCATTAAACAAGGAACACTTACTTACATAAATGATATAGTCCTATTGGCTAAATAAATAATATCTTATTCACACGCTTCACTGCGCACTGTGTAGCCAGTTACACCTGATCGGATTAACCCCCGATGTCGCAAGCGTGAAGTCGAAGCGGAAAAGGAATAAAAAAGGTGCGACAATTCATACCCTCCATGTTTCCCTTTTTGTCGGTTGAGCTTGGGTTCGATTTCACGGTCAGTCGGGCATATAAACCTCCTTTCTCGCACATGCACACACACACACACAATCGCACCGGGTGGGAGAAATATTAATCGATGACACCAACAACTAGTTGCGCTTGAGCCGACACGATTCCTTCTATTAGCGAAGGGAAGGCCTCGGGTGCAACCCTTACTAAAAATTGCACCCGAGCACACTCCCGTGAGCTCCAGCGAACCGAAACCACCACACCTGGAGGGACAGAGGGACACAGAAAAGGTTGTTTTAAAAAAGGACCTTCTGTTGCCTCCTAGACGAGTGTAACTCGACACCGTCCCTCATCGAATTAGTTAATGAGGTGAGGTGGGATGTTTTCTGCACGCACGGACGCACGCACGGAAAGGCGTACGCCCCAGAACCTGTTGTGCTGTGTGCGAGCTGCTTTGAAAATCAAAACATCCGCGCGATCATTTATGAAGAGGAGAAGTGGCAAGGAGAAACCACCTCCTCCCTCCTCCCCCCACCAAGGGATGGATTTGTGGTGTTCCGGGTCGTTCGAGCGATTGAGGGAAGATCAAAGCGAAAGTGTCGACCATTCGTAACGTAACGTAGACCAATAAAACCGGAACATCTCGTCCCGTGCTAAACCAGCGTCGTGCATCCAGCAATCTTTGGGGCGCGTGGACAAGGCCGGGTGGGTTATAAAAATTGCAAATGCAGTCATGCTGCTGCTGCTGGTGCTGCTACTGCTGCTGCCAGGCGAATACTAGGTTCGAAAGGGGTGAGTGTTTGAAGTGCGAGGGCCATGTTGTGCTGGACAAGGGCAAACGGAATGTAAAATACCGCGCCCGTACTTGAACCGTGTGGAGTGAGCCAAATGTGCTTAAAGGAAGGTGCTTGAGAGAGAGAATAAGCTTAATTTTGTGTGTGTGTGTTGTGTTGCTAACTTTTATGGGATTTTTTATTACAAATTGGCGATGTCTTCTGTATGGATGAATTGTATGCGGTTTTTTTGTTCTTTTAATTTATATTAATTATCGAATTTCTATTCCTCTTATGGGCCGGTCTGGTGGTACAGTCATAAACTCGTACGACTTAACAACATGCCCATCATGGGTTCAAGCCCCGAATAGACCGTGTCCCCATACGTAGGACTGACTATCCTGCTATGGTAACAATAAGTCACTGAAAGCCAAGCTCACTTCACTAGTGGGTACAGGCAGACCTTGACCGAGAACGGTTGTTGTGCCAAAGAAGAAGAAGAAGATTCCTCTTATATTCAAGCTACATATAAATTGGTGTTTATTTGCTTTACATTTCTCTAGAAGCATTACAATACACTGAACGCTACATAGGAAATTTAAACTTGGGAGCACTTAATTCGAGCAATTTTATTATGTGATGAAAATTCTCATACAGTGTAAAATCCATACAGTGTAAAATTAATGGCATGGAATTTTGTTGGGTATGATTATCAATCCAGATACTGGGATACTAGCTGACGGTATAGAAATTATTAGTCTGCAGCTCTTCCAGGTAGTTGAAAATTACCAAGCGATCGAACAGGAGGCAAAGAACCACTAAACATCTTAACTGATGGTCTTTACAACACCTAGGGGAGAGTTGAACTTACCCTTGAATTTGTTTTCGAGATTTCGCCTATCACAAGCCAAAGGTCAGCAATGACAACAGCACGGGTCTTTATATAGCATAGTATAAGGCTGTAGAAGAAGGAAGCTTCAAGTAGAACCTGTAACCGATGGTCGAAGCTGGGACTGCATCGTTTACCTTCTTAGAACCAGTGTGCACATACGCCTCTGAGAAAGAAGTTGAAAGCGATTTCCTGGCCCAGTTTGTGTTGAATTGCAAGAGGACACAAGGTGGAATAATACGCAGGAACTGTTGACCAACTGTTGTTGTGTGCACGCTTGTACGCTTTATGCAGGAATGAATCTTTATTAGCGCTCTGAGTGCGCAATTGTGCGGTGTGCAAAGTGTTGCCCGATTAGTAATCATTATGTGTTGCCCGATAGGCACTTGTCGCATCGAACCGAGAAGGCCAACCGTTTGTAGTAGTAGCAGGATAATGGAAGAGCCGCCACAAAGCGGAACTATACGAACTACACCGGTACGATCGGACTGTCGTCATGTCATCAGAACTGGACGATCCAGCACCAATAAAGTCTTTTTTTTGTATGTCCACAAGGATAGAAGGGGACACATGTAGACTCAAATCGAGGTGGCAAGCTGACGTGGAGACGTTAGCCATTAAAAGGTCGTGATAACGGATTGGCAGGCAGACCAAGGAGCGAGACCGCGAGCAGTTTCGGACACTCAAAGAACCTGTCGCGACGGACGAACCTGGGACTATATAGTACCTATACAGCATCGGTACTCACATACTAGTGGTGGGTCATACTTTCACGATTCATTTCACGACCCGACCCGGAGTCGAGTGCGAGCCTGTCGGAATCGATTCCGACCTGCGTGGGTGCAACGGGTGCGTCAGGTTGGAATCGGAATCAAATCCGACCCGCAGGTGCAACGACTTCGGGTCGAGCCGACTAATGAGTAGGTGCGAGAAAGTCGGGTCGAGTTCGGGTCGAGTATTGAACATACATTGACCCGACCCGACTCGAACTCACTGCACCAGCGGGTCGGAGTCGCTTATGCCTTCCTACACCTACTGGAACTGTAATATGTTTGATGACTGTTACGGTCGTCATGTGGTATGTTTTGAGATAGTCCCGGTATGTTCGATTTTGGGACGGTTGCCATGTAGTAACTTTGAACTCGCGTTGGTCAGGGTGGCCTTCGTCATCGTTTGCCGAATTAAGTAGAACTGAGGTGGATACTGCTTCGAAGCGGACGTTCGACACTTGATCGTCCAGGCGATCATAGAAACCTTTAGGAG
>SIXB01005584.1:0-13713 GCA_007018985.1 Anopheles bwambae
AGTCAACCTGCGTATACAGTTCGGCTCCGACTGGCTGGTCACTCAGCGAGCCGAGAGGCCACTCAGCACGATCGAAAGGACGATCGTGCTCTCTTGGATTAAGGCGGCCGAGCGGGACGGTCACACACAAAAAGGGCTTAGGATTAAATAAATTATATTATTGTATTGTTTTAAATAATTTCAACATCGTTTTAGCCAAGCCCCACAAAATATCACAAAAGTTTCGGAATCTCGATAGGAATAGGCATTTGGGTCCAATGATTCTACGTATTGATAGCCGCAAAGAATCAAAGTTTACTTGTAAACTATCCATTCTCATAGAGATTCCCGGACGGATTTCGCTTCTGAAACTTCTTATTTCAATTCAAGAACTAATTCTCATTCAAGAGCTAATTCCATTTCTGGAGTCAATCCTGATTCCGTAACCGGAACAAATTGCAATTCCCAGGTCAATTCCGATTCCGGAACTGGTTCTGATTTCGGAGCCAATTCCGATCGCGGAATCGATTCCGGAGCTGACTCCGGAATCGGTTCCACAATCTGTACTGGCTCGATATTGGGTTTGGAACAGACATAGATTCAGATGCAGTGGCTGGAAAGAACTCGCTACGGATCAGTCCCTAGAGCAGCAACGGTTTTGAAATAGGAGACGGTTCGATACAGGATCAAGATCAGTTGTTGGATACAAAAAGGCTCATCATCAGCTATTGTTCTGAGAAAGATACGTTTAAAATTATGATATCTTATGTATGATAATGCAATCTGTTTAAATAATTTACAAACAATCCATTTTTTATTCATTTCTACCCATCTCTTACCGTTCACTTGCTTACAACATCATGGCCAAATACCTTGTTAAACGCATGGACGTCGTATATTTCGCCGTACTGATGTACCAGCTTGTACACATCGCCGTTCTCGTGGTTTTTCACCGGGAAGTACATCTTCAGAAAAGATTTGGGTAGCTCCGTCCTGGACACGAGATCGTCCACCGAGTAGATGCGGTTCTGCCGCTTTCCCTTCGCGTCCAGGAACGATATCTTCACCTTGCTCAATCGATCGTCACAATACACGAACCCAACCAGATTATCGGTGATCATTCCAAACAGCGAAAGGGTCAGCGATGTGGTAAAGCCTGCAATAAGCAAAATAATTACATTCCGGGTCTGGGCAGTTAAAGGGATTCAAAACGCAAGTGAAACAAACCAATCGCTCCCACAATCTCGGCAGTGGTCATCGACCAAATGTCCATGTAAGCGAGTCCGATTGATATGGGAACGGAAACGCCGGTGCAAACCATGGGGTAGAATTTGAGCCTTTTCAACGACGCGGTCAGCATGATTGACGGGAAATGGTAGATTGTGGTCCAGTTTGTAGCGTTGCCCTCATTGTCCTTTTCCGTCGAGGTTGTGGCCGGTTGTTCCGTACTGGCTAGTGCAGAGTTTGTGGAACAGTATCGGACGAGGCCACCAAAAGCGGGTTTGTTGATGTTTTGTTGCTGCAAGCAGATCGCCTGCCGGTGGTGTTTCAGTGATGATATAACGCTGCCCTTCTTGGTGCCTAAACTTTGCACGAGGCGTAATGTGCGCAGCATATTGATGAAGTAATGCTTTGCACAAGGTTTTGAGTTAAAACAAGCCGTGGAAGAAGAACTTCTGTTAAATTGGACGAATTATTAGACGGGAAGTTATTTGGTGCCGATTTGTTTTTCTTTCTCCCCACTTTTTGACAACCCAAAACGAGTGGAGTACTAGAATGACAGCTGCCGAATGTAAACAAACCAATGTGCCATGCGCAAATGTCACAACAAGCCTCTTGTATCAAAACACGTGCGTCGCATTTCGCTACAATATTTCGAAATTGTACAAGAAAAACCGGACAAAATGAATACTAAAGTGAAACTAAAAGAAGTGTAAGTATTTAATGAGTGATAAAATCTCCACAAAAACAGTCGTAATAAATTCCTTTCCCTATAATACATCGTTCTCGTAGGTACGAAGTCAAACAGCAGTACAAAGCGTTCTACACCGGCGGTACGATTGTATGGAAGCCGGATGCACAGCAGTTTCTCTGCCTAAACAATGGAACCATCAGCATCGTATCGGTCGACAACCTGCACGAACCGGTCGCACTGGGCGAGCAGGAGACGGACGGTGAAATAGCGGAAGATGTTATCTACACGTTCGCCGTCAGCAACACGGGCAACAGCATCGTTTCCGGCCACCGGTCCGGGCTGCTCAAGCTGTGGGACGGTGAAAAGCACACGGTACAGAAGATGTGGAAAACCGTTCACCAGGGACCGATCTCGCGGCTGGTGTTCAGTCCGACCGACAGTGTGATCGCGAGCGGTGGGTCCGACTCGACGATACGCTTGTGGGATCCAACGGAGCAGGTGTGCCTGGGTACGCTGCGCGGTGCGGAAGGATTGATCAACGTGATCGTGTTCCATCCGGACGCGAACAGCAAGATCGTGGTGGCGGTCGGTGACGATACGAAAATACGCGCCTGGGACTACGAATCGCGCAAGCAGATCAAAACGTTCGAGGGGCACTTTTCGCGCGTGACGGGTGTGTCGTTTTCCGAGGACCGAACGCACCTCGTCTCGGCGGGGCGGGACAAAATTCTCATCCTGTGGAACTTTGAGTCGCAGCAGGCAGTGAAAACGATTCCCGTGTACGAAACGATCGAATCGGTGGTGGTGCTCCCTGCCGGATTGCGCGTTGGTGGCATCAAGCTGAAGAAGGGCAAAGTTTACGCGGCGTGCGGTGGCGAGGAGGGACTGATAAAGGTGTGGGAAATGACGGGCGCAAAGATAGTCTTTAAACAGTCGAACAGTCTCGTGGCGAAAGCAGCGGAAGAGGGTGGGCTGGCTATTACGCACCTGTTCTACAGTGAGCCGCACGGTCGGATGGCGGTCGTGTCGGCCGACCACAACATTCTGGTGCATGATTGCGAAAGCTTCGACTACGTGCACCAGCTGTCTGGGTTTAGCGACGAAATACTGGACCTGATTCTGTTCGGCAAGCGCGACCAGCACATCGCCATGGCAACGAACAGCAGCGACTTTAAGGTGTACGACGTGAGCACGATGAACTGCCGGCTGGTGAAGGGCCACACGGACATTGTGCTGTCGCTGTGTGCAAACGATCGGTATTTGCTTTCCTCCTCCAAGGATAACTCGATCCGCCTGTGGAGCTTCACCGAGGAACCGTTCACGATCAGCTGCGTTGCGATCGGGCTGAAGCACACGAACACGGTCGGGTGTGTGACGCTGAGCAGGCAGGGCGGTAATTTCTGTGCCAGCGTCAGTCAGGACCGTTGCCTGAAGACGTGGAAAATACCGAAAAAGTTTACCACCGAAGAGGACGGCGAGCTGCCGCGGCTACAGTGCAGTCTGACCGCGTTGGCCCACGAGAAGGACATTAACTGTGTGACTATTTCGCCGAACGATCGGCTGATAGCGACGGCTTCGCAGGACAAAACGGCCAAACTGTGGGACGCGAGCGATCTGAGCGTGGTGGGCGTGTTCCGCGGCCATACGCGCGGCATCTGGGCGGTACGGTTTTCCCCGGTCGATCAGATACTGCTCACCAATGCGGCCGACTGCACCATCAAGCTGTGGTCGCTGGAGGATATGACCTGCCTGAAAACGCTCGAAGGGCACGACAGCTCGGTGCTGCGCGTCGAGTTTCTCACCAACGGTATGCAGCTGCTGTCGGCGGGTGCGGACGGGCTGGTAAAGCTGTGGTCGATCAAAACCTCCGACTGTGTGCAGACGCTGGACAAGCACGATAACCGCGTCTGGGCGCTGTGTGTGACGCGGGACGAGAGTGTATTCTACAGCGGTGGCTCCGACTCGCAGCTCATCCAGTGGCAGGATGTTACGGAAAGCAAACGTCAGCAGGAGCTGGACCAGCGCAAGAACACGCTGCTACAGGAGCAAGAGCTCAGCAATCTGTTGAGCGAGCGGAAGCTGCTGAAAGCGCTGCGCCTATCGCTCAACCTCGACCGACCGCTCAGCACGCTGAAGATCGTTAACGAGGTGATCCGAACGAAGGAGCAAGGCCTGGAGGACACCGTGCGCAAGCTGTCGAATGATCACAAAGAGCGGCTGCTCCGGCACGCGATCGAGTGGAACACAAACAGCAAAAATTGCCGGCCGGCTCAGCTGGCGCTGAACGTACTGCTGCAGGAGACGCTGGCGGGCCGGTTTCAGGTAAGCGAGCTGAACAAACACCTCGAAGCGTCACTTCCGTACACGGAACGGCACTTTAAGCGACTCACCGAGTACGTAAAGGACCTAAAGTTTGTCGAGTATTCGCTGCGCTGCATGCAGCCACACGCGACTAGGATGGATTAAACGTGCACCGAAACAGCGGGTAAATAAGGAAACAAGAAATGAACCATCAATAAAGAAAAGCGCTATTCGAAAGATGGGCGCATTTTAAACCATTAACTGCTTATACACCCTCTCAGCACTCTCTTGTCGTTGCCTTTCTATTGTGTCCGTAACTATAACAGCTTATTGTTGGTTTAGTGTCGTCACTTGAGCTGCTGCTGCTGCTGCTGCCGATGGGTGGTGTTCTCCACCGTAGCAGTACTAATCCCGGCCCCACCAGCAAAAGTACCTAATTTATTCACAAACATCTGTTTACCCACTGCGCTTCTGTTTGGACAAGTTAAGTGCCGCACTCGGCCCGCGGATGTGTTGTGTTGAACGCGCACTAATTAAACTGCTTTTAACCAGCGCAGACAGAGCGCGGTCGACCGTGGAAGTAAGTCAAGTTTAAGCCAACACGCTCAAAGGGTAAAGGGCTTTGTTTTCTCCTAAGGTTCAAAAACATAGGGCATTGGAAGTAATTTGAACTATTATGGCATTAGTGCTGTTTATTCGTAAGTTTTGTATTAGAAAAAAGTGAATTGGTACACGCAATTGTCTTGGTTTTTGTTGTCAACGTAAGCTATTTTATCCCCAAATTTAACTCCACAAAGTGTCTATATTCACCTAACATTAACATAGGAAAAATCACCCCTATGGTAAATTAGTTTAATGAAAGATGATTGATCCTGGAAACAATTTGAATTAAGATTGAAAGATGTCCCCAGTTTCTGTTAATTCTCTTTTAATCTTGGTTTGTGTGAAATGTGGAAATTTATTTTAATTTTGATTTTTTTAATTTTAAACTATAAAACGCAATATTAGAAGATTTTAACATGTTTTTTAAATAGAAAAAAATCCATAAATTTCGGATCCATTGTTAAAAGCTTCACCACTGTACATATTCTACTAAATTTCCTACACTATTTCGTACTCTAATTCCCACGCTAATGTATACGATAATTCCTACACAATTCCTACGCTGCACATTTTATACCGGGTATGGAGTAGTGTTGGGTAAATCTGATTCAGATTCATGAATGTGAATGAATGTTTGTAATGATTCAATGAGTCTGAATCTCTATTAGAAAGAGTCTTCTCCAATTTGGCGTAACGTCCTACGCGGACATGCTGGCCTAGAAAGAGTTAGAAAGAGTCATGAATATCAAAGATTCGTGAATCTTTAAAGATTTATTAATCTGAAAGATCAACTGATCTCGAAAGATTCACGAACCTCGAAAGATTCAAGGATCTCGAAAGATTAAGAGATTCATAAATCTTCAAAGATTCTTAAAGTTTGAGCTTCTTATAATTTTTCTTCTTGGCGTAACAAACTACGTGGTCATGTCAGCCCATGTGTGAAGTGTCAGTGTTTAATTGTGCTTATCCGAAAACATCCATCTCCGATGACTTCCTACTTTACGCGCAAGCTATGTCACAGGCTTTTGAGACTTCTTGGCATGTACAACACAGCCGGATAGTTTTGCTACGGGACAAGACGGTCTATGCAAGGCTTGAACCCACGACCGGCATGTTGTTCAGTCAGTGCTAGTTCACCACTGAGCCACTGTATGAGATCGAGCAAATTCAAACAAATTAAAATCATATGACTCTTATGATTCATGTATCCTTGGAGATTCATGAATCTTAAAGGTTACATGAATCTTGGAAGATTCTTGAATCTTGATGGATGAATGAATTTTGAATCTATAGAGAATCACGAATCTTTAGAGATTCGATTCGAGATTCCAATCATTCATCCTTGAAGATTCATATGAATGAATCATAGGCTGGTATTATTGAATCCGTTCGTAACGGGAACGTACGGCGCACACATGAAATTCTAGGGATGGCAACACATTTCATGAGCCCGGTCCTACAACGCCGCGGTGAATAACTCTTGCAACCATCTAGTACGTTAGGAAAATGAGTGTCGGGACCAAGATGTATTAAGGAGAACAGGTCGATGCAAAGCCCGTTGCTAGGTTGCCATTTTTAGGTAGCTTTTGACAGTTTCATGAAAAAGTGTTTACAAACAAACGGCTAATAGTTAACGCGGAAAAGTGGACGAATTTACTATTAAGAAGATTACATTGGTTAAATTTCTTGCGATCTATCACTTCTGGAGAATTAAGGAGATGTAATTGCAGTCTACTCTGTGCTCAGAAACGTTGATAACCTTTTTAATTGTTTGCCATTCCGTGACCACAAACCACTACCGTTTGCAACGGTCCTGCTGGAAAAAAAAACGAAAAACGAAAAGTTTAACATGCTCCAACTGGGTAAAAGAAGTTCTATATAAATGAGATCCTTGGATTGAATCAGCCATGTAATATTCTAATTAGATTCTAATTCTTATAATTTCTAGAATGAAATGAGTGCAAAATGCTGAACAAAATTTCCATTCACTCCATAGCAACGTCCATCGCTAAACATAAACAATGTTCACTTTAACTGTCAAAATTTTCCCATGGCTTTCTGTCAATTTACTCTAAACGCTTCGACCTGTTCTCTTTCAAAGACCTTGGTCGGGACGTACGCCGCCGCTACGAACGGATTCAATAATACCAGCCATAATGAAAGATTCATAAAAATCCAACACTAGTATGAAGTGTCGACTGGAACTGGAATTGCATCAGTTCCACGTACGGATAAAGTATCGTTCCGTACCCGACAGTTCCAGGTACTGTTCTTGAAAATAATTGAAATCGAGAGCTATTTCTGTATAAGTATGGGCTCATGATAGGTTCCATTGCAGGTATGGGCTTATGATTGGTTCCAGGACCGGTATGAATTCATGATATGTTCCAGGTCCTTTATTGTTTTTTTTTCACATCCAGGACCGATATCGATTCATGAGTGCTTCCAGGACTAGTATGGGTTTAGTATCAGTTCCAGGTCCAGTTTGGATTCAGTATCAGTTCCAGATCTGGTATGGATTCAGCATTCGTTCCAGGACCGGTATGAGTTCATGATAAGTTTCAGGATCGATGTGGGTTTATTATTGGTTCTAGGACAGGTACGGGTTCATGATAGGTTTCAGGACCGGTATGGGTTCATGATCAATGTCAGTGTCAGTATGGTTAAATGATCGGTTCCAAGACCGGAATGGTTTCTTGATATGTTCCAGGGCAGGTATGGGTTCATAATCAGTTATTGGACCGGTATGACAAGTATTGATTCCTGAATTGGTATAGATTCAGTATCGGTTCCAGAACCGACATCAGGTTATATGCAGTTCTTGAACCAGAATATGTAATGTATTGGTGTCAGGATCAGTATGGATTTAGTTCTAGTTTAGTCTCTTCAGGGATCATCATAAGTATCTCGTTTTAATTGGGTTAAGAGGCCAATAATTTCGGCGTAATCTTAAGAGTAAAAGAGATCTTTGAAATTTATTTGCGCAGCCCTGTAATCTGGCGAAATTACCTAGTTCCAGTCAAATTTGGCAAGTAATGCGAATTCAAAATAATGAATAAATTTAAGTGAAAACGTAAGGATAACAAAATTCGAAATAATGGTCTAAAGTAAGCCTTCAGGTTTAAAATTGCTTAAACTTTCATTTATTTGAACATTATTTGTAATATTGGTATGCAGCGCACTAATTTCAGTGGCTGCCATTGCCACTAGTTTTCGTATTTTAGCATATAAATATGTACCACTTCCTGTCCACGTTTTCAGGCAATGCCTTTAACGCTTGACCTTTTGATTTGGCTTTGATAATTGGGGAGAAGGTCCATGGTGGAAAAAGTACATGAAATATAGAAAAAATTATTTAAAGTTGATGACATTTTTAGCAATGACAATTTTTAATGTCTTTAAAGCTTTCATTTATTATACGAAAATTAAAATAATGCATCTATTTAAGAGGTTGAACAATTCATTATATTGTTTTGAGTTCTGCCAAAATATGTTGTGTAGCGACCTTGGCCGCTACGATATAGACCGTCGATGACAGCTGATAACGGCGGCCGTATCCGTACAGGCGGCTAAAGAACACCAACCGTGAAATAGGAGAGGAGGTGAGAGAAGATCATCGTGAGAATGGAGAGAGGATAAGGTTGACGATCGAGGGAGCCAACGGGCGATGGCGGTAAAAAGATGAAGGAGATTCGGGTGTCGGTGCTTGGCTAGATCGGAAGTGTAATTAATTTAAATAAAAGTTCTGGTGTTGGGGAGCATGAAATTTAGCACTTTATTTATAATATATAGTTCTAACCGTTTCAGTTGTTCTCTCATTTGCAGTGTGTATGTAAAAATCTTGTATTATAAAACTAAACATATTGTATAAATGTATTTTTTTTAAAATAATTTTGTACAATTTAATTATTTGAAGAAAGTCTTAATATTTTTTATAGCAATCTCTTTACTTATGTTTATGTACAAAAATAAGTATTTTTTTTCCGAGAACGTATCAATCTTCTAAATACCAGAAGAACTAAACTATTGATTTGGATCCATGCAATCATTTTTAAATTACTATACACAGGGAAAATATAAAAAAGGAAATGGAGAAAAAAACATCTTAACATTAAAGAAACATTCCAAGTTCAAAAAATCACGCAATTTATTGATAATTTTGACAAATATTTGAATTGTCTTCAAAGCTTTAAATTATGATGGGAAAATTATGAAAAATGCATCTTTATTTAATCACGAATTAGAGTAGAATCGTAAAATTCAATTCAATCTGTATGTACAAATAAAATCAACAAATAAAAAAAGATAAAGACAAATTTTAGTCAATGATATGTGTGTTCTCAATGTGTTTTTGTTTATCCTTGTTCTTAGCAAATTCCTGGTTGCACTCGACTTCTTACATTTGGGTCATTTTAAACATCTTTGTGTCCCTTTTAGGTTGTCTAAAAAATCAAACACATTCTTTGGTACATTTTAAATATTTTCTAATTATAAAAATGATCATCATTTGTGCGCTTTTGATAAAAATTTTCCTTTAAAAGCCATGTATGATTCAATGCTCACACACAACATGAACCCGAGCGGCACCGATCCTTGTACGATCCTCTCGAAATCGGTTCAACGGTACTAGCGCAGCCCAGAAAGTAGCCATTGCCCCCATTTCACCCGTTTATCAATGGGCCATATCAATACGTACGCAAATAATGAACTGCCACCGACCGAGATCGGCCAGATTTGTCCTTTCCCCCGTGCGCGTGCACATTAGTGCTGCAAAGTGCGCCTCTCGCGCCTGTAATTAGTATTCACACGCGTTCACGAACGGACAGGCAGCGCAAGCGGGGCGCATTGTCACCGTAATTGGTATGCTGGAGCCGTTGCCCATCTTCCGATATGGTTTAATTAAGTGCGACCTCCGCCCCGATCGCTACTCTCTACCCATGGCATCCATTCCCCTTTTCGGGGAGGGGTCGATTGTCCCCGCGTAACCCAGACCATAACCTCGAACATCGCTGCAAGAGAAGGGTGGATCCCCCCGTTGGTGGATGGTTAAGATTAAGAGAAATGTCCTCGGCTACTAACCACTGTACTGTACTGGAGGAGCGCTAGGTAGGCGTTGGATACACATAGCGTCTGTTGTGTGTCAGCGAACGCCACCTTATCTGCTGCCAAAATCTCTTTTGCACGGAGCTGCTCTATTTGTTCTCTCATTTGCAGTGAACCAATATTTGGTCTCCCCACCCGGGCGTACACTAAAGCTGACGTAATTTCGACCATGTTTGTTTGCTAGTAGTGTACACCCGTGTAACAGATGAGCAGGCGGTACAGCGCGCCAGTGTACCCACACTAATTAACGTAACGATTCAAATATTTACCTGCACGATATTTGGTGGTGAGAAGCGCACCTCGCGTCCCGCTTGTGTGTTTGATTATGACAGCTTCTCTGTGTTGTTCGCTTTGTTCTGGGATCCAAGACGGCCGTATCTTGGACGGCCGGCTTAACATACACTTAATTACGAGTCCCGCAACACGTGCTGCATTGCCGACTGGCCGCTTCTTGCTTGCTTCCTGTTCGTTCCACTCACCTTCCCCGTCCAGGACACTGATACGATCATGGAGGACCACCCTTCTGGGGGTAAACATAATAAAAAAGCAAGTACGTCATATGCTCCCGCCCAAACACGTCCCAAAACAACGTTTGTTTGCTGTGGCAGTTTTGCTTTCAACACAACAAAATCACACCACATTTCGAACACACCATGGCACCATGAGACCCAGAATTTTCCGGATTGATCCGACTGGAGCGTTGTTGTTGCATCTTCCGCTGTGTACAATCGAAACTCAAAACATCCTGCACGCGTTACATCAAAGACGGCGTTGAAGGTGTTTGCCCCAGCGCCTACTAGGAAGGAAGTGCGTGAGATAACGGGAACGCTTTCCCGAATGGGGGTCCCGGGGGGTGTTTTCTAATGGCAATTACTCGTTCGTTCTATTGTACGCTGTTTTGTCATCCTGTGCACAGAGGGAGAAGGGTGGCAAGATTATGATCAGCGATCGTTGGCCGGCAGTTGAGCGGACGATTGTGGTACGATTGTGGTACCCATTTCCCATTCATGGCTGTTCGTTTCGTTGGCCTCGAAATCTCGGACCGGGAGCTCCGTCTTCTCGAGAAGAACTTCCCCCTCCCCGCCCTCTTCTGGCGCCATATGGCTGCAAACGTTGAACTAGGGCTTTTGGAGCTTGAAACGAGTGTTATTGAAGTGGAAACATAAAACGATGCCGGAGTGGTCGTTGACTCACCACTACAATGTGAACACTTGTTGGCGAAGACCATTTCCGGTGCCCCTTTGGTAAGAGAAAACAATGACGAAGGAGCAATTTGTTCATTGTGTTCAGCGCACGGGGAGTACAATGCACGAGAGAGTTTATTGAAATAAATCCTATTTTTCAATTAACTTTTTTATGGTAAAATTTATTCGGATTTCAATTTTATTTAGCAATATCCACATAATTTCGTTACAAACGGCCAGGCGCCTCCAGCCTGCTCCATTGGGACAAGACTAGCTGGTTTAAAGTTGGCTTAATAATTCATATTAGTCTTAGTAAAAGTAATCTACAGGGAATTTGTATTTTCGTGAACTCTCACATTTCTATTATCAAAATATTTGTTTTGAATTTTACCCAATACATCTAATATTATGTATTTTGCCTGTTGTAAAACGTCGTAAGATAGCTATATAATTTCAGTTTGTTGCATTTGACTTCCAAAACCAACAAGTATTTTTACATGTAACTTAATATAACCAAGTTTCTATTTCTTAAGTGTCATTTAGGTTGATCTAAATTGTGAAATTATTTGTAAAAAATAATAAAGAAAAAAAAAATAGTAGTGTACTAAAACATATTCCCTAGGAAAAATTTAAAGAACATAAGTATTTTTTTCTAGTTAGAAACATTATTTAATATTTAACCTTTAAATTGTTTAACACAAAAATTCCGTTGCTTCGTGGCTGAAAAAAGTATTTTGTTTTGTAAAATGTAAATGTTACTGTAAATGTCAACGTTTTACCCATAGTCATGTTTTTATAATCGCTAGTAACGATAACAAAACTAAAAAGTTCATTTGTTTTGTGAAATTCAAACGTTCAATTTAAATTTATAACCAAAGTCATGCTTATATTTACGCTAGGAACGATCACCAAGCCAAAACATTCATATATTTCCATAACAATTAGCATAAAACATAATTGAATAACCCACATTGAAAATGCCTTATTTGGTGTTGATTTAAAATAAAAATGGCGCTGAAAAACAATGACTTTAAATCTTGCAATCTCATACCTTAAATTTATGTACAATATTTCAAATAAACAAAATAATAATAATCATATGAATAATCTACATTCATTATGTTTAAACATCATCAGAATCAGCCAAGCACCAAGTTTAGTGACAACTTGGGGTATGAAGAATTTAACAAATTTTAATCATCTCTAGGCAGCCCATTACTTAAATAACTCTCAAAGCTACAACCCTAGGTTCGATCGTTTGATTCTCATTGGAATCTACACACAAACAGGTAGGTATTTACTTATCATCAAAGCCTCATGGCATTTACTAATTGAGAGAGATTTAGTAGCTGTTTTCCTTGATCAAATGTTATATTAGATAAAAGCTTCAGATAATATAGCCAAGAAATAAATCACCACAAGAATATCAGCTCAAAGTGAAGCTCGATGAAAGTTGTTTAACTAAATGCCCTTTAATGGACTTTATTCAAATCGATCGTAATAAGAAGACGAAAAACCCCGTTATTTACCCGTTGTTCACGTTAAACCATTTTGTTAAATGGATACTGTCCTAGGGATTTTTTCATTAAAATTTCAAATATCTGGTTTGGTCCTGATTGGTCACTTTTCTTATGATTGATCACGGATATGCGATACCGAGGTGCAAATGCTTGACAACTTTCTAATAGTTGGCTAATGGTTGTTTGTTTGTAATGACGATGCAACGACGATGCACGCCTTTCGATAATGTGTTTGCGATAAATGAATGTTTGCTTGAATCCATACGATTTGTGTGGTTTGGTCGCATGATCGCAGATTGATCGTCGTTAGAAGCTCTATGTGATAACAAACTTTTCTGTTGAACAAACTTTGTCAGCTTACATAGATTGTAACGTAATACATTTTTAGAAATATTTTTTTATAGTTAAATACTAATATTTTATAAATTAAAATGAATATCTTCAAACCAGTTCTAAAGTTAAGTTATTTAAATCATAAAGTCAAGGGATAGGTCAGTGTCATGCAAAGTGTAGAACAGCGTACAGGCATCGGAAAAGACAAAACCACCCAACATTTACCCTCCCATGTCGCCCTGAGATAAAATCATACATAAGAGTAGTATCAAACCCATTGATTCAGTTCGTGTTGGTTCGAGCTTTTTGCACCTGTTTCCGTGCGGTATTGCGGCCATCGGGTTGGCCCCAAAAAGTCGCTAATTGAATTTGATAATCGAACCCCGCCCGGTCGTCCGGCGGAGTTGAAGGGGGCCGAGCAAACATCATCAATTGATACGATAATGAAGATGTATGCGACGGAGGCTTTGGCACGATCACGATGGTCCCTGGTCCTGTGGTGGTTTCAGTGGTTTCGCTGTGCCGTTTCGTTTGACATAATAGTGGTGATTCGCACTTTCACCAGTATGTCAGCAGCTGCTGTTATGGGATGGGATGTATCATGAGTCATTTAATGATCATGACGGTTACATGGCCGCTTACAAGAAGGTTGAGATTGAAGAATTATTCTGTTAGCTAGTAAACATAATAAATTTAATGAACTGTGCCATGCCGTGAGTTTGTGGTTAAGAGAGAGATTAAGTTACGCAAATAAGCCACCATGATTCATGTTAGT
>SIXB01005585.1:5000-13712 GCA_007018985.1 Anopheles bwambae
TACCAGCGGGGCCTGTTTTTCATGTACGTTTTGGGGCACGGTCGTTAGTGCCGCTGATAGCGTGCTTACACATGTACCTGTTTGTGTGCTTGTTCCTTCCGCAACAGGGACGGGAAGGAGTGGTTGCAGTCGCGGCAGATCTTTAACAAACCGATGCTGAAAGACTTCCACTGGATGGAGGAACCGATACGGGGAACGTGCGAGGCTACGGTTGGTCATATGCAGCAAACTTGCGATAGTGCCGCTGCCTTCGAGGGGATTGAGGCGTTCCTCTACCAGTGGTCCGTGGAAGGTTGGTTGCTCTAAGATTGCTCCAGATATTGTTCGGGCATTGGAACTCGGAACAGATGCCAGACACGAAGATGAAAATAGGTCCTAATATCCTCAATTCTGATTCTGATCATAGAACTCGGATTAACTTGCAGACATGTATTCCCTCCCAGCCTTTTCCAACACAGACAAGAGCATGAATTCTGACCCAGACCTCATCTTCAATCCTAAATTCTGGTACTGGAATTAGTCCCGGAGCACATCGATGATTTAATTGGAGCTCAGAATTTAGTTTGAAATGGATGTCTCGATCATGTTCTTCCAAATTATATTCTTAAATCCAGCTCCAAACCTATGAGTCCGTTCCTACTCAAGTCCCTGAGCTTCCATGCTCTGGGGTCGCTTTTGCCAGTTGTAGTTCCATCTATACCGCATCTAATGTCTTTATTCATTTCCCTTACACTCCAGTGGTGCTCAGCTCTTCATTAAGATTGAAGATGAATTCTGAGCCAGACCTCATCTTCAATCCTAATTCTGGTACTGGATTTGGTCCCGGAGCACATCAATGACTTCCTTTTAGCTCAGAATTCAGTTTGAAATGGATGTCTCGATCATCTTTTTCCAAATTATATCCTTAAATCCAGCTCCAAACCTATGTCTCCGTTTCTACTCCATTCCCTGAGATTCCATGCTGTGGGGTAGCTTTTGCTAGTTGTAGTGCCATCTTTACCTCATCTAATGTCTTTATTTATTTCCCTTACACTCAATCCACCTCATCCAGACCTCATCTTCAATCTTAATTCTGGTACTGGAATTGGTCCCGGAGCACATCGATGACTTCATTTGAGCTCAGAATTTAGTTTGAAATGGATGTCTCGAACATTTTATTGTAAATTCTGCCCTTAATTCCAGTTCCAAACCGATGTCTCTGTTCCTACTCCAGACCCTGAGCTTCCATGCTGTGGGGTAGCTTTTGCTATTGTAGTTGTAGTGCCATCTATACCTCATCTAATGTCTTTATTTATTTCCTGCACACTCCAGTGGTGCTCAGCGTAATGCTTGGCTCAGCCTTCACCGAATGCCAACAGTCGGCCGAGTTCCGTCGGCTGGTGCAACAGTTTTCCGCCGTCGTGTACGACATCTTCCGCTGCAGCTCGGAGCTGATGAACATTCCGCCCGCAATCGCGGACCGGCTGAATGTGCAGCCCTGGCAGCAGTTTGAAAAGGTGGTACCGGAAACGATCCGTCTCGGTAAGCACGGTTTGGAGCAGCAGCAGCGTCAGAATTCAGACTTTTTGACCTTACCATTTTACCAATTACCATTTTCTTTTTGTTTCTTTTCAGCAACGGCTATCATCGAATTCGGAATAGCAAACGCACAGACGCGGGACGGTCTGCTCGATCTGATGATGCAGAAGCTCGACAAACCGCTGATGATGCGCATCTTTATCGATTTCATCATTGCCGCCGGCGATACGGTATGTGCTCTGCGTCTATCTTCAATCAGTTCTTTTTTTTAATGTCTTTCCACTATTTTATCCGCAGACCGCATTTGCTACCGTTTGGGCACTGTACCTGCTGGCGAGCAATGCGAACCTGCAGCAGTCCGTCCGGCAGGACGTGCTCGACTCCAACACGCTGGAGTGCGGCGCAGTGAAGGGTGTGGTGCGCGAAACGTTGCGCCTGTATCCGATTGCCCCGTTCATTGGGCGGTTCGTGGAGCACGAGTCCGTCTTTGGGGAGTACGCACTGCCCAAAGATGTAAGTGATCATTAATTCGTGACGTAATTGGAGAACAAATTAATAATTTCTCTGCTTTGCAGACGCTCGTCCTTCTCTCGCTGTACAGTGCCGGTCGAGATGAGCGGTTCTTTGCCGAGCCGGAAGCGTTCAACCCGTACCGCTGGCAACGGAGCAACGCGGCGGAGTCGTCCACTGCCCGCACAACGTCCGCCTCGCTGCCGTTCGCAATCGGCGCACGGTCCTGCATCGGGCAGAAGATTGCACAGCTACAGATGCACTATCTACTATCGATGGTGAGCAGGCTGCTCATGACTTAGACGCTAAACAGACGAGCAGCCCAAGTTGATGCTTCTTTTTTTTCTGGCAATTTTAGATTTTGACCAAATTCGAACTAACGCTAGCCGAAGCGGACCAGCAGGGCACGATTAAACCGATCCTGAAGATGATTACCGTACCGAGTGCGCCCGTCAAGCTGTGCCTTAAGCCGTGCAGCGCGCAACCGGAGCAGCAGGCGGTGGCACAAATGCAGGACTAGGGCAAAGTGCAGGGTGCATAACACAACCAGTTCGAACGCTAGTGCAATCGGCTAAGGGCAGCTTGGCAATACTGTTTGCGCTGGATGCTTGTGATAACAGCCACAGCTTCCAGCTTGCTTCCGAAAACGAATACCTCCCATCAACGCATATACCTCACGCTTAGCGCCAAGACGTAAAGCAGGGCGCACGCTTCAGTATACACACGCGGTGTGTAGCTTTGTTGTTTTTGCATTTAAAGCGCTTCCAAATCCTACCATACTACAAGTAAGCATTTGTTAGTTTAGATTGTATGTTTTTTTTTATTATTATTATTACCATACAATATAAGTTAAAGTCTTCCAAACTGCTAACGGGGCACACACACCGTACACCGTGCAAAGTAAAACCGCCTACAAGTGATACCAACAACCGATCTGCCTTAATCTTATCTGCCCTGTCTGTTCGGGCACACACACTCATATACATAATTTACGCGCTGCACCGCTTTTATTGCCTCGCAGCATCTGTTATCGCGTTCGGTAAATAAAAGCGGCTCACACCGTAGCGCCAAGGTACACCAAGCCGTTGCACCTCTTCTACTGTCCCATCATGCTCGACTCTACGCCACAGTGGGCATTTTTCATCTCGCGCTTAAAGTCCTTAAAAAAGATGGAAAACAATGAAGAACGTGGTTGTAAATTAAGGCACTGTTAAGGTGCCGTATCGGCACAGTCAGCTTTACCTTCACCAGCGCGAAGTACTTTTTGCGGTTCGCCTCGAGCTCGTTGAGCGTCTGCTGCAGGCAGCTTTCCGCCTGCTCGAGCTTGCGCGTCCGGTCGGCGATGTGCTTCGCCATCAGCAGCCGCTCCTCCGTCCGGTGCTGCCGCTCGGCGGCGAGCGAGTTGGCCAGGCTGACGATCTGCGCGTCGTACTCCTGGCACATGCTCACGAACTTGCCGTACTCGAGCGTGATCGCGATCGTTTTCGACTCCTGGGTCGCTATCTCCTGCTGCAGCAGGCAGTTCACCTCGCTGAGATCTTTGTTCAGCGCCAGCAGCTCGAGCTCGCGGGCCGCCAGCACCTCCAGGTCCTTGCGCTGCTCGTCCAGCGTGCCGGCGAGCTGCTCCAGCTCGGCCCGCTGCTCGGCGACGGCCCGCTCCATGCTGGCAAGAGTGTGTAAACATGTTTGAGGTTTTTTCAAGTTTTTGTAGAGATTTTGCTGCAATTGCCTCGCTTACCGGGACGACTCCTGGGCGGCGACACTGGCGGCCTCCACCTTCGACTGGAGCTCCGCTATCGCGGCCTGCTGCTGATGGAAGCTTTCCTGCAGCTGACCCATCTGCTGCCGCAGGTGATCTCGCTCGGTTTCGAGTTCCTTTAGCTGTTTTGGGAAGGGAACAGGTAGGTAAGCGCAAAAACCGTGAGCGGACATCCCCCATGGTACCCTACCGTCTGCAGCGTGCTGGTGTGCTTCTTCTCCTGCCGCTCGACCGTGTCCCGCAGCTCGTGGTTGGCCCGCTGGAGCGTCCCGATCCTGCCCGCCTGCTCGTCGTTCGCGTGCTTCAGCATGATCTCGCGCGCCTGCAGCTCCATCACCTTGCGCTCCATCTCCGCCACCTGTTCGCTCGCCTGGTGCGTCTCCTCCGCGATCACGTGCTGCAATAACTGTTGACGCAACGTTAGCACTTCCGCCTCAAGTTTCTTGGAAAGGGCAAAAGTGGGATGAGTTTGGTCACTGGTATTGCTCCATTGCTGTCGCGGGAGCGCTCGCTGCGCCCACAGCACACTACCATTCGATCCTCCGCCTCGCGGCGCAACCGGCAGCTGCCGTACTTGTAGCGCATCTCGATCTGGGCCGCGTAATGACGGCTACCCTCCAGCTCTTTGCCGAGCCGCTCCACGTCGCGTTGCTTGCACATTCGGTCAGCAGACGGGGGGAAAGAGAAACAGAACCAGCATGCGAACGCGGTTTTGATTGATCATCTGCACAGGTGCATCCGTCAGAGCAAGCCTACGCTCGGGGAAACGTCTACCGGGGCTAGAGCCTGCTTTCAAGCGCTATTATAGCCTAGCGTCCAACGATATTCCGGCAAAGCGTTCTACACGCCCCGAAACGTCCTAGCACAAACATCAACCCAAAATCCCCAGCAATTACCTTCGACTCAATGTTCTTCTGCAGCTTCGCCTTGTCCGCCTTCAGCGTGCCGATCTGTTTCTGCAGGCTGGCCACCTCCTGCTCGTGCCGCTTGAGCTGCGAGTCCTTGTCGCCGACCAGCGCCTTCAGATCGAGCACCTTCTTCTCTACGAACGCGTACTTGATGACCAGATTCTCGTTGTCCTTCCGGTACCCGTCCAGCTTTTTCTGCAGCTGCAAGGTGGCAATGATGCAGCAGGTGTGTCGGATCAGCTGAGTGAGTGGTGGTGCCTTACCGTTTCATTGCTCTGCTCGAGCGCCGTCAGCTGGGCCCGGACTTCGATCAGCTGCTGCTGGGAACAGTCGCACTGGGTCCTCGTCGACTCCACGTTCGTGTCGTCCGTGCTGGTGGCCATGGTTTCGGCCATTCTTTTATGGCGCCGATACCGCGTTCTACCGCGGGCACTACACAAAACAACCCTGTGTTGTTGTGCGCCTAGCTACAGCTGGGTTTGAAATATCGATTTTCTGGACACGCTCGCGTTGCCAGTGCGCAAGTGTCAGGGATGCTATAAAGCTTTGGGTTGTTTATTTTGGAACTCAGATTGCACGTGGAATTCAAATGGTAGGGTCAGTATAATGTACCAGTGCGTTCATAAGTAAGGGTATACTAAGAATGTGTGTTGAAGAATGTAAATTATATTCTAAGTACATCTCCTTCATTTTGAAGCATGTGTTTCGGGGCTTTTCTTCCAACTGTTGCGCCGCAGAAATGTGAACAATCCATAAAAAAGTAGTCGTTAAATTTATGGCAAGACTTTCAAACTTGGCACCTCAGATAGTGTTTAGGTTATAAACAATGCTGTATCTACTTCCAAGAAGCTCTGCAATTAAAACCATTAATCATATTGCACATTAATCAAGAATTCTTGTCTCTATATTAAATTACCGTACGATTGCTTCCCGTCGGAAACATCCTGGCCCGTGAATGCCTCCCCCCGCCAGATGGCGCCTGATAGCGCCTACTAACTAGCCACTATTTTTAAACAAACGTTGGCAAATGGCATCCTTCCAGGCGGAAAACGGAACTGCTCGCGTCGCGTTGAAATTGTTTTCCCCCGTCCCGGAGCTCGCGTCCGGATTTCCCGAACCCAAACGGGAAATTGAACTTCGATTGTTGTGGATCTCGCCGCCGCCGCCGTTGTTGTGCGGGTATGGGATTTTGTTTTTGGTCGCGCTAATGGCGCTATATAAATAAAGTACCCGCGTGCGAGTGCGATGAGTGATGCCGCACAGAAGCCGGATATGACTTTGTTGATCTAATTTTAATAAATACAATAAACTCGGAGGTTGCGGACGTACTACACCGCTGCATTGTGTGAAATTGTACTTCAGAGAAAAACAAAAGCCACCCATAAAAGACGAAACCACGCGTTCGATAGTGGTAGATGAGCTGGAAGCGAAAGTAGTCTTGTTTTTTCTGCATCTATTGTAGATCATGATTTTTTTTTCAACCATAACAAATAAAAACCTGCACAAACAACCCGATCTCGGTTGAAAGTCTTCAGGACGGCTTCAGGATTTGATGATGTCAGGAGTGCCGAATGCGTACGGTTGTAAAACAAATGAGCTCTCATATCCAGGCTATCACGCAACTATAGCTAGAATATGACTAGAATACGACTGCCAAATGTCGAACCTGCAAACGCAGACGGATGACTACAGCAAGGTCCCATAAAACCTCCGCGCGCGCACGGTCGTTTAATTGAGAGTGCTTTGTTAGCATGCTTATTAAGTGCACAATACCGTGACAATTGGATAAAGGATAGCGGAAAGCAGTAACTGTACGCGATAGTACTTTGCGTGGACTAACCCGACCTGAAGACATTCTAGTTGGAATATTCCTAACATCATTAATCAAAAAAATAGATACATCAGAAATCTTCTCTCTTCTATTAAATGTGGAGCGACTCGGGCAAAATCAAACTCGAGGAATGAGATGTGTCTTTAAGGCACGGGAAAGAGATACTTCATCCAGAGGTTTGAAATCCTGCAGTAATCTAATTAACCAAAACGAACGTGATGCCGTCGTCGTAGTCGTCGTCATCTCCAAAAGTCCCGGTCTTAAAGCTAGCCCGGACTAGCTTAAAGCTGCCGTTTAAAGTGGCCGATCTGGAGCGAGATCTGGTATGCAGGGTTCTGGTTCGATTCTGGCCTTTCCTGGACTTCCTGGACTTCACCAGATCGGAGATACTCCCCCCCCCCCCCAGGAACCAATCCGGGCATCTTTAGGCACTAGTTTCGGCAAACATTTGTTTGGTGGTGTACGGATAGATGTAATCAACCTTCGACACATCCCGCCAATAAAATCCGGATGTATGTTCTGTCAGGCCGTTATATTTTTTTTTCTTTCTTTCTTCAAACTTCAAACTACGTGCTCCCCCCCCCCCCCTCCTCACAGGCTTTTCTGTGTTCCGGGTTTTGCTCCGTTTAATTCCCGAAGTTCGCTTTTCATTTTAGAAAGCAGATTGAATTATTTCGCACACATAACAAATAATTCAATTTTTCAGGAATTTATGATTACTTCACATCGCCTAGTAGTTGTGCGCTCTCTTTCTCACTGGGGGGGGGGGAGGGGGGAGTTTTGAAGAGGGAGGGTTGGAGAGGGGTGGACTGTTATTAAATTATGTATTGGTGTGTAACTATACACGCCGTGGACGGGTACATAGGTAGGGCCGCCCGTTTCAGTGGGAAATATTATGTTACACAGCACTCCCCACCCCTCCACCAAGCTTTGCCCTTCGTTTGCGTGTGTGTGTGTGTGGGCATGTTGATAGAAGACGGGCGACGGGTGTGTTCGTATGTGTGCGACAAGCTGTGGTACTGTTGAAATCGAACTCGCTTAAGCTCGGGCAATGCACACGGCAAGCAGCGGCACCACACTCTCACATATTGTAAACGCGCGCACACACACACACACACAGACGCAGCCAGAGCGAACAGCAGATTGGTATCGTTGGAGATGTCCTCGACATCGCGGAGCTATGTACACCTTGTGCGCTATATTTGGCCAGCCAGTTGCTTGTATGGGTGTATGTGTGTGTGCCTTACTGTATAGCAATGTTGCGTGCGATCTCCCCCTCTCCCTCTCCCCTGTGTGTGTGTGTGTTCGATTGTGGTGTTGTGTATGTGCCGTTGATTTCTGTGCTATCAATGATCTAAAGCACGAATGATGTAGATGAAAAGAGAGCGATAGAGAGAGAGAGAGAGAGAAAAAAACACACACACACTCACAAGAAGACAGGACTGGCTGAGCATAAGGTCGACGCGTGCGAGCGAGACGCAACAAAGCGCAGCAAGTAAGGAGAGAGCGAGAGAGCGAGAGAGCATCAAACGATCCACGGGTAAAGGGTGAGCGGTGGGCTGGTGTTTGGGGGATGTGGGTGAGGGAGGGAGATTGTGGAAGAGCTGACATAAATTCTTGAAAACAAAGATACATAAAACAGGAAAACAGAGCATTAAAAATAACATAAATCTCAAGAGTGTCCTGATGGTAGAGGGGGCGAGAGAGAGCGAGGTTCGACGGTGCAGAGCGGGGAATGATGAGGCGGGTGAAAGAGGGGTGGTCGGGTTGCGGAGGGGGGAGGGAGGGAAACTGTCGTTGAAATGATTTGATACGTTGAATTTCACAAGAATTGATAGGAAACGAGTTTATCATTCACATTACGGAGTGGAATGATGGTTGGGCTGAAGCGGTGGAAGGGAGAGGGTAGTAGAAAGGGGTAGGAGGAGGGGTGCCTTTGCTTCTTCCATCCCCTCCCCCCCCCCCTTCCCCCTGTTGTTGTTTTGTTGGAGGTTTTTTTTCCTCTTCTCTCTATATTGTATATTCTCTTTCTTCAACTTCTCGTTTTATTATTCCCTGTTACTCCCTCACCCTCTCCCCCCCCCCCACCACCCCGTGCTCCCACTCGATATTGTTTGAATAAAAGCATAAATATTAAAGCCGAACGTTTGCTGCAATGACGAGCGCTTTGGGATAAGTTCGCAGCG
>SIXB01005586.1:0-13702 GCA_007018985.1 Anopheles bwambae
GCGATCATGCCGGCCTTTTCAGGACTTGAGTACCACGTAGCCGGATAGTCACCTCTTGCTACGGCGGACGGTTCATACGCGGTTAGAACCCATGACGGGCATGCAGATGTGCGGAATGATGGTGTTGCTGCGGGACCGCTCCTATCCAGCGTGCAACTTGCATACTGCCACACTGCCTCCTGCTCGATGCATACGCTGCAGGCAGGGGAAGGATGCACGATAATAAAAACACGGCCATGAACCAGCGGCGGACCTAACGGTAGGCGGACTAGGCGGTCGCCGAAGATTTCTAGTCTGTAGTATGCCGTATGTCTACAAGTGGACAGATTATTAGCGACAAGGGCCCCCGGAAAGATGGTCGTTAGGGCTCCGTGGCTGGAGAACCATTTGCACCTCCCCTCCCCCCATGGCGACAACAATTTTAGGGCCTGTGACCGATGATCGTAGGGCTGTGAAATATTTCGCATTCAAAATTGTTGCAAATTTGGAAATGAAATATTTCGAAATTTTCAGCGCTGATATTTTAGGATTGAAATATATCTTCGATCGGAATCCAAGCGTTTTCCCTGACATTTCTGCTCGCTTTTTCGATCGCTTTTGGCGGAAAGCGATCGAAAATCCGAGCTACAAAACTGCTCGATTTTGTCGTGCGGGTGGTTTCACAATCAGCTTGCGTTCTTGATGCTGGTGGAACGGAAAGTTGATGAAAATCAGCGCCGGGATGAACGTGTCAATGCGAATTAGGGTTCAGCGCGTTGCACAGCAAACCCTCCAGCGTAAACTAGCGATTCCTTAGTCATTTTTATATTGCAGTTTTTGAACTCATTGCGATTTTTTGGTTTGATTTGTGAACAACTTCATCGCCGCAATGTTTGTTAACGGCATTTTTAGGCGCCACAACAGCTCGCGAGCATTGACCACACGCGAGAAAGAGATGGCGCTATGTAGGAAAAAAACACGGACCCAATTTTGAGCTGTCATTTCTAAATAGCACAAATACAAGGACAACCGTATGAAAGGTACCTGAATAAACGATGCTCCACTATACTTATGTTGATTCTATAAGCAAGAAATTGAGAAAATTACCGTTTCTCTGCTTTAGCCAATCTTCAGAAGGATATCCGTCAAACTCATGTCAAACATATACGGAATTGACGATTCGATGGGTTTGTGGATAGGTAATGGTCAGAGAATCGCCGCAAGTAGCAAGATATTAGTTTTCTCAATTTTCTACTTTTTTGGGGTATTTATATGAGAGATTGTTGTTTGTTGACTAGGATAATCGTTATTTAATATTATTTGAAACATTTGAAATAAAATTGCAGGCGGCGATGCGGCAAATTAGCAAGTGCTGTTAGGCCGTAAATATATTACGCGCGTTTCCGCGCCCGCATATAACGATCCATCCATAGAAATGGAATGTCATTCGATCGCGAAGACTCGGAAACGCAGAGATACCTCTACGGAACAGTTATACGCGTTTGGGCGTGCCCAGGGAAACGCGCGTCGTGTATTTGCGGCATTATAAACTTCAAATCCCATACAAAAGCATATGACGAGTCTCTGATCCCATACAAAAGCATATGACGAGACCTTAGTTTTCCATTACTTACAGTTATGCGGTTTGAATAGTCCGAAAGAGCTGATGTAGATATACGATTGAAGAATCATTTGAATGTAATATTTTGAAATATTTTGATTATTCGTTATGCGGATGTAACTTTAACTTACGGTGTCCATTGTTGATGCAGTTTCCTTTACATGATGCATAAAATGCATTGCTCTGTATGCAAACCATTTTGGTTTATATATGCTCGATGAAGCTGAAATTCAAATCAAACATCAAATATTATGGAATGTCGATGATAAATGAACAGTTACATACATGAACCAGTCACTTTACTTTTTTGATCCTTTGCATGGTAGAAACGGAAAGAGCCACAAAGTGACTTCTATTTCCTCACCAAACAGTCGACAGGTGTATCTAAAATTACACTAATTTCACGCCATGCGTCATGCTGTTTGGTTTTATTTTGAAAGCCTGATTTTTTTCGGTTCCATATGCAGCTTCTTTCTTCGATCAAACTTATCATGAAAAGAATGGTATCTTGATCCATATCCACATTCTAAAACATAAACAACATTCATGGGTATTGTGGAAAAATTAAACACGGAAAAGGTAAACAAAATACTTACCACCGCTTCTATTTTTTGCTGTGTAGCTAATGGTTCCATTTCTTTTAACATTCGATGCACGGGATCACTATTTTTAAATAAACTTTTGTTCCCGCTTGCTGTTGTATTTGCTATTGCGTAGATGGTGCTGTTAAACTGATGATGGAATGTTTTCTTTCTTGGATGTTTTCTTTATATCAATTATTTTCTTGATGCAATTATTTTTCTTGAAAATATAATTCGAAGTTTTATTTTCCCAAATTCATGAAAAAGCGTAATTTATCTATAAAAATATAATATAAGACTAGAGTAAATATATAATAATCGAGATAAAGCAACAACCGCAAACATACAATAACCACAAACATGAGTTTTAATTTCCAAGTAACAAACCATAACCGCCCTGAATATGAAATTGTTTACATTTTTGAGCAGACGTCAAATTTTGTCACTTTTTGTCAACTTTTGTCAACTTTTTTTTCTGGCTGCTCCAGGTTACAAAATTTTGACAAAAGCTCAAAAAAGTGACAAAAGCTCACATTTTGACAAATTTGTCAGCATTTTGTCACTCCCGTGGCCTTTCGCTTTATCATTATATTTTACAGTAATCATCACAAACCTCTTTGGCCGGTTGGTAAAAGATTAATGTATTTCTTCTTCTTCTTCTTTGGCATAACAACCGCTGTCGGTCAAGGCCTGCCTGTACCGCACTAGTGAAGTGAGCTTGGCTTTCAGCGACTTATTGTTACCATAGCAGGGTAGTCAGCCTTCCTAAGGCGGAAGGTCTATTCGGAACTTGAACCCATGACGGGCATGTTGTTACGTCGAACGAGTTGACGACTGTACCACCAGACCGGCCCAAAAGATTAATGTATATGTACGTAAAAAAAATTGCTGATTTTTGTGGTAGAACTAATTTAACTACTAATGTACATGGCCTTAGACATATTTATAATGATGTAGATAATTTTGGAGCGGTAGATGATATATCCGCATATGATTTTGAAAATCAAGCCGGTCTCATAGTACAGTCGTCAGGTCGTACGACTCAAGAACATGCCCGTCATGGGTTCAAGCCCCAACTAGACCGTGCCGCCATACGTAGGACTGACTATTCTGCTATGGGGGGTAATCCAAAAGTCACTGAAAGCCAACCCCACAAGTGGTACAGGGAGGCTTTGACCGACAACGGTTGTTGAGCCAAAAGAAGAAGAAGAAGATTTTGAAAATCATTTATAGATTTTAAAAGCTAGTTGTAAGTCAGGCAACAGATGTATGGAACAGGTAATAATAAGATGCAAGGAATTTCAACACATAAAAAAGTTAAAAACCAACCAACTCATTTCCCACTCCAACTTATCCGCAGTTGATGCCTAAAGGTATTGGTTTGCAAGTTAGAGCCGACTTTGGCCTAAAAGCCAATTTTAGAAAAAAATGGTTTCTTAGTGACACAAATTGTATTTGCCAGTTTGTGGAAGCTAGATACACATTCTTCTTTTGTTGTCGTTGGTATGCAGTATGAGTCGAAAGAGAAATAACGCTCCTCGCCAACGTGTAGAACTATCGCATCAAAACATTAAATGTAAATTGGTGGCAATACATTTATCATCCCAATCCCTATTTGGCAACTCTATCCTAACCACCATTCCATCCGATAAAACAGGATTTTTTCCTCTCCTCCACACTTTTCCAAAAGTATAGTTGTATTCATTTATAATGTTTGTCATCATAATTTTCTAAGGCACGGATAAGTTTCAATATTATTTAAGGTTATTTTAACATGACTAATTTTATGTTTTGTTTCTATTTGGCAGATGGAGCATGGGTTGGACTACATTCAAACCATTAGAATGGTTTAGATTTGAATGCATGCAGTAGTTAATGTTAGTATTATTTTATTTGTACGTTTATTAGTATTCTTAACTCATTTTTTTAAATAGCTATATCAAATGATGATGATTTACGTAGTTAGTAGTTAAAAAGGTTATGCATAGATTTGAGCTGCGCGCGCGTGAATGTGGGCTCTTCAAATTGATTTGATCATCCACTCTCTTTTTCATTCAATATGTTTTTATGTCCTGCTCAAATCTATGCATGGGAAGAGATAGGCAAATCTTCATCATCAATTGATATGTTACTGATTGTTTAGGAAACTATTATTCTAACAAAATAGTTTGTCTTGCTCAGTTTAAAATCACATAAATAGAAACTACAATAGTCACTACTGTTCAATGAATAATAATAATTTATAGTTAATTTTATCTTTTTATCTATGTATAATCAAATTAGGCCGGTTTCGTAGTACAGTCGTCAACTAATATGACTTATGCCTGTTATGGGTTTTATCAACTCATATGACTTATGCCTGTTATGGGACTTATGCCTGTTATTGTTAACAATATGCCTGTTATGGGTTCAAGCCCCAAATGGAGCGTGCCGCCATACGTACCACTGACTATCTTGCTATAGTAACTAATAACCCTACTAGCAATGAGAATGAAAAAGTGTCCGACTTACAGGCGAGGGGCATGTAGAAGCAGGGGGAAACGGTTGGAAATACGCGGAATTACGCGGAGGCTCGAGCGTGTTTTGGATTCTACACAGTTTTTGCACTCACACAATCACACATGTGTGAATGTGTGCGTTCACTTTCAGCCTGTGCGCGCTCAGTTTAGTTTTCTCGCAGCAGCATGGTGGTATCGGTTTCTCGCTCGCACTAGTGCAGCGTGTTCCTCTGTGCGCTCCCTTTCTTGCTACCACATGAAATCGTCCGTTCAGCTCAAGCGTTTGCCGTGAAAGGCCGCGCGCGTTTTAGCTTAAGTCCCGGGTAATCGAAGTTTCGCTAAGTGTTGAAGTGTTGTGGCACATTGAAATGAAGCTGCGCTTATCTTTCATCATTTATCCCAAATGTGTGATTTGCGCTGCTTTATTTCAATGGTTTTTTTTTGCTGTATTTAACATCAATAACGGGATCTTCGCAGTAAGGCGGCGATTTGAAATACGACGATTTTTTTTTATTTAATGAATGTGTGTGGTTTTCAGCAAGATTGTGTTTAGCTATGTATTTAAATGTGCTTTTATTTGCAATAAAAGTGATAAAATATAAACCAAGTTTGATGTGTACAAGTTTTTGTTTTGATTCGGGTGCACCAAGTCCGAATGAAGGGAAGCGCACAGGGCGCTACGAAAGAAACGAGCGGGAGGGGGCGTCAGTCCAGCGCAGCGCAACTCGCTGAAATCTTGTAGTACCTGTCCAGCGCAGCGCAAGCCGAAAGAAACGGGAAGGAAGGGGTATGAGGAAAATACACTAAAACAGCGAGAGCGAGCGTTCTTTATCGTGAAAGCGCCTCGCGTATTTTTAAGGCAAGAAAGAGATCGCATCCTCTCTGTGCCACAATGGGCATTTGCCGGGATGAAATTCAAAAAATCAACTTTGTAATAGCGCAATTCCAAATAATAGGTTTAATTCTAAGGATTTAACCAAGAAAAATACCAAATATGAGCTCTTTATCTTTTCTGGTTCTCTAAAAAAGACCTCTCAAAGTCGAGACTTATTAAAAAAACCCAGAAAAATCTTCATTTTTTTGGAAAACTTTGAACCTTTGTAACTTTTTGAAATATGAACCGATTTTGATAAATTTAGACATTTTAAAAAGGATATTCAGTCAGCTTTATAAATATATAAAAGATTTTGAGTTTAGTTAATTTTATGCAAAAATATACTATAATAACTGAAGAAACTTCCTAAAAAATTTCATTATTTTGATCTTTGACTTGATGCCATTATGAAAGTGGCGTAGAGTGGCGTTGTCTTATATATGTCACATAATAGTGTGATATATATACTATCAATCTGTGAAGAAATATTCTACGAAAGTTTGCGAACGCGAATTTTATTAAAGTTTTTTCACATCAACTTTTTCTAAAAACAGACACATGCGTAACTAGGCGACTCCATAGTGTAGCGTATTTAGTGTATTCTACAAAAATATATTCTACGTGCTTATAATCACCTTTAATTTCCATTACGAAGCTGTGTATCTTAGTTTCAGCTCATGTACTTATCCAATATTTAAATTTCTATTCTAACCTAACTTTATTATTAAATATAATGAAGCAAATCGGAACTAAATACCTTTTGGTACTGCTCCAGATTATAGACGGATGTAAGGAAAATAATTCTAAAATTAGATGCATAACAGGAAAACGTTATGAATGCAGCAGCATCTATTGGCGTTTAGGGAGAAGAAACTCCCAAAAGTCATGACAAACTAAATATAAGGAAAGAGGGGAGTATGCTACAAAAAATATTTTGCAAGAAAGAAAATGCATCCAGAAGGACATTTTGTATAATGACCTGTATTCATCTGATTCGTTAACCAGTTCAATATCAGTGGCTACACGCACTAAAACAAAGGCAGAGTTTAATTTTACAAATGAAGTAAATACTTTACTTGTAGTTATCGTTGAATTCTGATTTTTTCAAAAAGTTGTAAAACCAAGAACATCAGATTTTTAGTTTTATTACCCCTTCTGAAGGCAGTACAGGACTTGGAAAAGTATTCGATGAATATTGTGTGATATCAATGCTCTGGAAAATTTGTAATTCCTATTTTTTTTTTAAACACAGATTTAATATTTTAACCTCTAAAGACAAACAATATGTGCTGCTTTTCATTACGAATTTGGGAACTACTTTATTTCAATGTACCTGCTCTGTCTAATTATTCAAATGCCTTTATTAATGTCTTTAGAAATGTGAACTAGACGTTAGGAGCTTGTAATAGCATCCCCCTAAATTGTGTATGTAAATTTTTAATATTTGTACTAACTGTTAGTAAAAGTGATGAGAATCAGCTACAATTGTCCTATACAAAGCAGAAAATATTATCTTATTCAAAATTATTATATTTTGTTCATATATTATGGAATATTACAGTATATTTAAAAATGGTTTATACTATTAGAAATAACAAATACAAGAAAAAAAACACACAAAATTTAAAAAAACAAAGCAAAGATCCCTTAAAACACTATTTTATGTAGCGCCACCTGGTGGTATGGATGCAAACTACATATAAAATGTTATTTACTATCATAACACTTTACTACAAACGATAAAAACTAACAATTTCTGCAAAAATAATTGTATCCCGAAATTTGTTCTAAACTGCCCATTGTGCTGTGGTAGTGCTCCATCCGCCATTTTTAATTTCGAGCACGAAACAACGGACTTCGGATCCGATTTTGGGCCGGACCCCCACCGCGTGTTTCTACCTACCTGAAAATTTCGTTCTCTTTGTCCGTTGGGAAGACACTGAAACTCGAGCCCATTAGTAGTACAGGCAGGCCTTGGCCGACAACGGTTGTTGGGCCAAAGAAGAAGAAGAGATAATCAGAGCATTTACTGATATTCTTTCATAAAATACTAACTTTTTTACTCAAGTCTTTATTCTTATTTGTGGTCTTTCCATTCATTTGTTAATAAATCCATTTGATTTTTGAATTGTGGTATGGGGCTTATCATAATTCTAACATTTTTTTTTTATTCAGAAAGAAAAGCTTCGGCCGTATTGCTTAATGTTAGGGTATAATCATACAATTCAAATGATTGCGAGACATTTCCTTCTCGCAATTATGGAAGGACACCATATTCCGGGTGTACTCGGACAGTGCAGATATTATTCAATCCAAGTCCTTCTCGAATGGCCTATTTTTTCGTAGCAGGGGTCGAGATCGTGCAATCCGTCGTCGTCCAATCCAGTTTGTTTTGTGAAGTCCATTCGTGGCAGGGGTCGAGATCGTGTTGTACGTCGTCATCCGGCGTACTTATCCGGGTCATCATATGGATAGTCTTAGAGTTTCCGAAATATCCATTGCAGGTTCGATCCAGTCCATGAATAGTCTAGTAAGCGTAGCAGGGGTCTTTATCAAGTTTAGCTTCCAACGCTTTCAAGTGACGGTATGCATCTAGCATGTTTTTAGGAACCCTCTTTTACGAAGGACCTTTTCCTAGCCCTTGGCGAGGATCTATATGCCGGTATCGAGGGTTAAAATCTTTGCAAGGACCTCATCCATGCAAAGATCTTCTTTCTCAAGCCGTGTCTGAACCTCAAGCCATACACATCACGCTATTCATACATTCACACATACAGTCATTCATCAAGAGCAAGCTAGCGATTTACAACATATAGCACAAGGACAAACAAATGGAGTATGGATGGGAAACATTACTCTTCCGGCCAACCAACTGATAGCAAGCCGTCCGACGATGACACACGTTCGCACCCCGACGACACAAACCCATGTGCGAAAGCGCATGTCAACACAGACGACCGACCACCGCACAGCCAGCCACAAGAGTCTTGCCATAGGGATGTCACACAGTTAAACCGTTAGCTCTGCAGAACCTAAAGATGATCCTTAAGAGACTCCAGTCCGACCCAGCTAGTATATCATGGATGGGGATACCAGGAGATCTTCCCAGTTTCTCGACTGCATTCAACAAAGTGGGTCGTGCAGCCTCGTATTCCTTGCAAGACCATAGAAGATGGTCTATGTCGCGAAATCCAAGGCCGCAGCCACATGCTTTCGTGTCGACCTGTCCTAAGCTTGAGGGGCCCGTAAGAACTCGGGAGGGAGGATGGGTCTATCGTAAAAGGACCCTTCTGAAGCACCCTTCTTGGCCAAATGGTCTGCTTTCTCGTTTCCTATGATGCCGCAATAAGCAGGCAACAATACCAGGGATATTCGAAACGATTTTTCAAACAGGGAGCTTAGGACTTTTAGAATTTCTTTTACAAAATAGTCTGGGCTCTTAATAGCCTTCACGGATTTTAATCCTTCAAGAGCACTTAGGCTGTCTGAAAAAAATTACATACTGATCCGGAGGGCATGCACTTATCAACAGTAAGGCATAAAACATTGCGGCGAGCTCCGCTACATAAACTGAGCATGGTTGGTGTAAGTTAAAATATGCTTCGGTACACGTGTTGTATACACCAAAACCATGCCCTGCTCTGATGAGGATCCATCAGTGTAAAAATGGTTTACATTTGGTTGGCCATGTCTTTCCACAAAAATGTTGGGAATTGTCATCCAGCGAAGATTATCAGGGATACTTTTAATTGCCTCCTTCAACGAGGTATCTACTCTTAAAATGGAACTGTAGGACTCTGATAAGCTGGCACATATTGTATTTTGAGATGTACTAGGGTGCACCTGTAGAGAAACAAAATCACGATAGACCTCCATGATTTTGCATTTTGACCCTATCTCTTGCAGTGTTTCAAAGTTCTCGATTATCAATGGATTTGATACTGTAGAGCGGACGAAGAGGCGAAGCGATAGTAGCTCAAAACGCAGTGTTGCCACGGATGTAGCTTTTCGTTTATTAGAGTTGCTGTTACAGAATTTTTGCAACTGTCACTCGCGTATTCAGGGTTCCGCCGATCAGTTCAAAAATTGGTCTGCCTTTTCTTGTCTCTAGTTTGCAACTAAGCGTCTTCAATGGCGCTTTGTTTTTCACCAGTTGATCTACTTGACCCTGAGTAACCTCGCTTAGCGACCTTTCTCGAACTTTTCCCATATTGGTTATGTTTTTCAACATAGCCAGTTGTTTCATATTTGGGATATATGTTCGTCTTTATCTAATCTTTATCTTTATCTAACCACGCCATCTGGAGTTTCTTTTGCGAATTATTCGAGCTGTCCTTGACAGCTCGTTGTTTTGTAAATATTACGGCAGCTAATCTGCACGAGGTGCACATCGTGCCAACACGCAGCTTTAGCGGCATCACTCCGGACATCACTTCGAGTGACATGTTGTGAGTCGACTTCATGCTACCTAGTGCGATTGTAAGACAGCGATACTGAATCCTCTCAAGTCGGATTAAATCCAACTTGGCTGCCCAGTAGAAGCATATGCAACCATACTCCAAGACGGACAGAATCGTTGTCTTATATAGGTTAAGGACGTCTTTGGGATGGGCACTCCACCAGAGTCCGGTGTTCGTTCTGAGAATGTTGATTCTTCTTGTACATTTCTGTACCAGATAGTCAATATGTGTCCTCCATACATTTTTGCTATCAAACCAAACCCCTAGGTATCGAAACGATCTGTCAATGGATATCTTTTTACCATATAAAAAGATATCGACCTTTTTGTCAACCAAATTCAAGCGTCTATTACTCTCAGTGTTGTAAAAGAAAGAGAATATCAGCATTTCCGTTTTCTCTGGAGAAAACTCGATACCTAGGTTTGTGGCCCACACTTCTAAATTGTTTAGTGTGGTTTGCAAAGGACTTTGAAGGTCGGCGATGCTGTTGCTGGCGACTGAAACAACACCGTCGTCCGCCAATTGCCTAAGGCTGCAGCCAGGTGCAAGGCATGTATCAATATCATTCACATAAAAATTATACAACAAGGGGCTCAAACAGGACCCTTGTGGTAGTCCATAGTAACTGACTCTCCGAATTTTCATGTGGCCATTGTCGAAATTAATTGCCTTTTCCGAAAGGAGGTTGAATAAGACGTTATTCAGTCATGGGGCTAAGCCCGCAGATTCTAACTTTTGACACAGAACATTGACTGATACTCAGTCAAAAGCCCCCTTGATATCAAGAAATACATATGCCATTATTTCTTTACGAGAATGAGCTATCTCGATTTCGGATACAAGCAGCGCCAAGCAATCGTTGGTACCCTTGCCTTTGCGAAAGCCAAATTGGGTACTTGACAAAAGGACTTTGGATTCGAGCCAATTGTCCAGTCTAAAAAGAATCATTTTCTCAAATAGTTTTCGCAAGCAAGATAGCATTGCTATCGGTCAGTAATAATTATAGTCTGATGCCGGTTTGCTTGGTTTCAACAAGGTGACTACTTTCACTTCTCTCCACTCCAACGGGACGGTGTTAAGCTCCAACATAATGTTGAATAATCTCAACAGCCGTTTCCTCGCCAGATCTGGCAGATTATGGAGCAATTTGTTCCGAATCAGATCCAGTCCTGGAGACGAATTATTGCTGGAGTACAGAGCAAGCGATAGCTCTACCATTGTGAACGGTGAATCCATGTGTGGATCACTCCCATATGCACATTGTTTAAAAGGGTGTGCTTGAGCGAAATCAGGGCAGACTTTTTGTGCAAATGGCTCTTGCCAGAAACCCTTTCGCTCTCGTTTGTTGCTTTGCTGTTGCGCATCCTCTTCGCCATGCTCTGAAGCTCCGTTAGCGAAGTGGAAGGCTTGAGGTTTTTGACATACTTCGGCCAGTATGATCTTTTTTTTGCAAGTTTTTGCACCTACGCTCCAGGCATCTATAATGGTTGTATAGATCCATGAAAACCGCGTCTCTATACGTGGCAAAAGCCTTCCGCTTCGCTAAGAATGCCGCTTTGCAATCCGCGTTCCACCAAGGAGTGGGTGGTCTTTTAAAAATCCTTGCCTGGGGGGGCGGCCTCGTTTGGGCACCGAGGGCGCACTCGTTTATCGCCATAAAGAGATTTGTATACTCCTCATTCACGGAGAAACTGGGTTTTACGCGGTTTAGCAAAGCGGTCATTTGGTCGCCGTATTTCGTCCAGTAAATGTTCCTCGTTAGGTCACAATTAACGGGGACTTGATCGACTGTACGACCCCTCTTGATAATCGAGATCTTTATTGCCAGATGGTCGCTGCCAAGCGGGTCTTGGATTACCTTCCACATAGAATCCAGCCCTAAAGATGAACAAAGAGATAGGTCTATTGCGCTGGGTCGTGCCATAGGTGACCCTAGTTGCTTCACCAGAGTTTAAAATCGTCAAACTATATGTGTCGCAGATTTCCCTAATGATTGGAGCACGATTATCATCATACGTGCAACCCCAATCTGATCCGTGGGCGTTAAAGTCGCCCAGGATGAAAAACGGTTTTGGTAGTACCGTTACTAGGGTTTCAAGATCCTTGTTAATCTTCTTTGGTTCCAGATTGGCTCCCGGTGGGATATACAGGGTTTTCTATGAGTTCTCATAGTTGTGGGACACTTCCTAGACTCTTTTTTATGCGAAGTGTACTTCATATGATGGAAATTCGACTATATGGCACCCTTTTTGAACAGGCTCCTTGAAAATTCCTATTGGATTTGTCGAACAAAGGAGCATAGATTCCAACTCACATAAGATTGAGTTCATTTCAAGTAAGAAGGAGGCAACAAAGTGTCCACAGCTATTGAAACCCTATTAATTGAAGCAATAGAAACGTTAAGATCCCCTAGCTTTGCCTGGATTGCGATGTATTCGATTCCCTCGGGTGTGGGGAGGGGTATTCTGTTGAAGCTGTGACTACTTCGAATACCAATTAACACTCCCCCACCTCGCCTTTCACTAGATGGATCATGTCGGTCTTGACGAATAATATTATATCCCGGGAAGGTAATATTTTTGTCGGGTGAGAGCCAAGTTTCGCTTAGGGCAAATGTATTACAATTATATTGCCCTAGTATTACTTTAAAAGAATCTATTTTTCCCAAAAAACTTCTGCAGTTCCATTGTAGTATAGTAGTCATTGGAGGCATTAATCATCCAAGCGGACCATCATACTTAGACATGGCCATTTTGATAACCATTGCCTGACTATTCCTCTTAGGAAAGGAAATGCCAATGGGATCAGCCCGGAAAGGGGTTCCGGGAGGGTAAGGGAGTCTAGGAGGGATTGCAAAATCTCTGTCAGGCTTGGGAGGGATTGCCTTGAGAAGGATCTGGGTTCACTGGGGAAAGCCAGATTGCTAGGATTGGGTGGGTTACGGGAAGGTTGACGAGATCGAGCATCACGTGGGGGCATGGGACCCTGGGATTGGCGTTGGGTCGCATCAACGTGACGTCGAAGTGCCTTTTTAGGGGGAACAATTTTGTTTTTCCGGATACCTTTAATTGACACCCTCGGTGTAATCGATCTTTTTACTCCTGTTAGAGGGGCCAGATTGGGCAACGGTTCATTACCCTCAAGGAGTGAGAGTGTATCGAACGGATTCACTTCTGAGGTTTTCTTCAAAACATCGGCGAATGACCTCTTTGAGTTATAAAGGACGGCTTTTTATGCTCGGCCTGCTTTTTGCGGTACACTGAGCAAGTAGACACTTCGTGCCATTCCTTTTTGCAAAGGACGCACTTTTGGGTGTCAGCCTTGCATTCTGCCGAAGAATGCGGTCCTTTGCACTTACCGCACCTAACCGAGTTGGTACAGTAAGGCTCGGAATGCCCAATCTGGCTGCATTTAGAACAGGTAGACCTTTGTAACAAAGGGTCGACGGATGGGTACCCGCAGACCGTCAAAGTACAGCGTGTTCGGCAGTACTGTACCCTCGAAAGTGATCCGGAGTGAGGAAGTCTCACGGAACACCTTCTTTCCGTCAACCATTTTCGAAGCGTACAGTTTTTTCACTTCGAGGACCTTGACACGAGGCGAGGATTGATAAAGGAATGCCCCTTGTCCGTACTGAAGGATATCCTCTAAGGGGTATTCAAAGTCATCTACCACACCGATGACTTCCA
>SIXB01005587.1:0-13701 GCA_007018985.1 Anopheles bwambae
GTGTGTGTGTGTGTGTGTGTGTGTGTGTGTGTGTGTGTGTGTGTGTGTGTGTGTGTGTGTGTGTGTGTGTGTGTGTGTGTGTGTGTGTGTGTGTGTGCTTTTTTTGTATCCACTACCCCTTTTTTTCACTCCTATCCTCCCGCACTTCCGAAAAGGGCTCCAAAAGGGCAGATCAAGTGCGTGCGTACCGGGATGTTGTTACCTAATTAAAATAAATCAATTAGGTTCAATTTCTGGCGCTTATACACCGGGCCAGCATAATTACCATTTTGCCGGGATAGTACACCAGCTACCAAAGTCCCGCACGAGCGATGCTCCCTGTACGGCAATGCAAATGCCGGTGATTGGGCCCCTTCTTTCCGAGCGATCATAGTAGCAGCTGAGGTTGCGTGTTAATGCCCGGGAATCGTTCTGGTCCTTCAAAAAACAAGTATAATATTGCCACCAATGGCTGTGTGTGTGTGTGTGTTTATGTGTAGCGTTATCACCGCCAACATCATGATCAGGTGATGCTACTACCACAGCAAATGAATCAATCTCGGCGGAACTCCTGATTCCTCTTTCTCTTCTCTCTCTCTTTCTCTCTCTCTCTCTATCTCTCTCTCTATCTCTCTCTATCTCTCTCTCACACACACACTCTCTCTCTCCCTCACTCTCTCGAACATAAAAACACAGCCACGATCTTGCCGTTCGAGCAAAAGTTTTGTGTTGAAAATTGATGAGCAGACTCAATTTAAATTCGGCTGCACTTTCTCGAGCACTATGGGGAAACTCGGGTCGCCATGCTCTGGCATGCAATGATGCATTCCATGCAGCGCGCGCGCACACACACACACTCTGTTTAATGCAGTGCAAACATTAAAACACATCTCTCGGGCCTGTCAACTGATAAGGACGATCCCCGGATGGGCTCGTGCCTAAAAAGGCTTCCTTCTATAAAGGAATAGGAAGGATCCACTTTTTGTTACCACCGCAACCACTACACTTCCGTATGACTCCTCGCCGCCCTCGTTGCATAGCTCTAGTGAGTGGAGCGAGGAAATGGGTGCAATTTTTCACTTGTTTCAGGACACACATACACACCAAAACACACACGAAACCGAGCGAGAAAACTGATGACGGCAATGACAGGCGCTGAACCAACATGTGGCAAATGGCCACCTCGAATGGATTGTCTCCGATGCCTTTACCCTTTCTCGCTGCTCTTTCTTCTGTCTCTCTCTCTCTCTCTCTCTCTCTCTCTCTCTCTCTATTTCCCTCTCTCTCTCTCCCTCTCTCTGTCTGCGCGTGGTGAGATAATTTTATTAGCTCTAATTAGAATTTTATCGCTTTATGAGATGAGTTTGTGCTGAAGCGTGGGATGCTGGAGTGGAGTACGGGGGGCCAGCGCTAAAGTGCTAAATTGATACCGATGCCACTGGTCTCCAATCCTGCCCCACCTGCCGGAAGTGTACAACACACACCTGCAACAAAACATGCTGTCCGCGTGTGTGTGTGTGTGTGTGTGTCGTGTATGACTAAGTGGAGATAATTTAATGAACTGCCTTTATCCATCCATCGCATCGGGCAATCGGTTACGTTTCGATTGTTTGCTTAATATTTATCGATGCGCTGCGATGCTGGCTGCATTTAACAGATTTGCACAGACTTCACGGTCCCGATCCCTGAAGTGGAGTGGAGGAACTCCCCACAAAATGGATAAAATGTGAAATATGTTGCGCATCGGTAGTGATTGGTGGGTCGCTTTCGGCACCGCTATGTGTTGCATATTTTGTGTAATTAAGCTGTGCTTTCGGCACCCGCGATAACCCGGCGGTGTGCTTGCGCTGCAAAAACGTATGATTTCCGCGCGTGTAATTGATTTTCGCGTGCAGCATGAAACGTTTAGAAGGAAATTGAAATTTATTCCACCTCAATACTAGACCAGTGGTGCTGTTGTTTCACTGTGCATTGGAGTAGCAGCTTTGGTCGATTCGGATTCGATCGAATTCGTACCACGGGGCTTATGGGGGATTGATTAGTGAAACAGTATCGGTCATTAAATAATGGAAATGATGAGCTAGGAGTGTTCGATTTGGAATGTGGTTGAATAATGCTGCATGTTCGGAAATAGAGAGAAATCACCTGAGAGATAATAACCATTTAAGCTCCCGTTAAATTAAAAAAATTTAATCAAGCATGTAAGTAGGCAAGAAAGGTAGCGTCTGTCTGACAGCTCTATGTTAAAATACATGATACTGAGTTTCTCGGGCCAACTCAATACTGTAAGCTTCAATTCCAAATCATAAAATTCCAATTCAACATTGTCAAATGTTTGTCGAACGTTTGTCGAAAGCAACCAATGACAGATCATTCGAGTTTCCACAACTATTCTTGAAATGTATTTTACGGGATTGCATTGTTTGTTTTTGGTGTTGAGTTGGCTAAAGCAACCCTGTAATTTATTTTACTGCAACACGTTGCACTTCGCATTACTGTATGAATTTATTTCTTTAGGACAAATAGTGAAATATTCAACAAGCACAAAATAAAACGTTCGAAGCATTGTGGTGCACACAACCTAAACTACCCTCCAGCTACAGTTAAACTTCCTACCGAAATCTGCTTTCGTTCGACCGCAAAACCGCCACGCTCGAAGGATTCCACCACTCTACATTTCGCTATTCGGCTCGGTGAAAATCAACCACTTGCGATGTAATCAAATTTTCGCGCCCAAAATCGCATGGTGTAAGAGGGAATCCTATCTTCTGCACAATCCACAAAAAGATGGTACTGCCTCCCTCATCACTACCACCACCACCACCACCACCTCCTTCTCCATTAGCCACTAGCCACACGTTGAATAATTTATTGACCTTCCTTTTTTCCCTGAAAAACTGATGCTTAACGACGCAATGCTCGCTCGAAGGAGGATGGCCGAGGGTTTCCGGTTCCGGTGCGCTTTTTCTTTCCCTTTTGCGGGTGGGGTGGGATTATATGGGGTTAGATTGCTGATCGGTTCAATTTCCACATTATGCACGCCCTTCTCCCTTCACGTACACTTGCACGCCGTACGCTCGTCCCTGTGGCTCATTTTTCTTTTTCAGGCGCAAGGCGAAGACATTTTGGGGCAGAGTGAGCAGCTCCGGGTTGTCCGGGAGCCGCACACCGAGCACAAGTTTCCGGAGAGAAAATATATAATAAAAATATTGTGAATAAAATCAATTTAGCTAATTTTCTTTGTTGATTTAAATAATGGAAAATTCATGTCGATCGTCGAAAACCTCACCGCCAACATTCGGATGTGCCTTTGCGCCGTTTCCCGACACGGAGAAAGCTTAAACTCTAAAGCCACTTGTACACTCCGCATGCGAACCGTTATCGGATTCTATCATCTATCAATTTTTTTTCTCCAGATTTCTTTCGTATCGCATCACCGTCGACTATCTTGCTGCAAAACGCTGGATCGGAGATGCTAATAGTTGATGCCAAGAGCGAGCACCACCATTGGCTTCCCCCGTCCGTTCCAGTCCCATTTCAGCTCGTCGCTCGTGCTAAAAGGGTTTAAAATTATCGGGCACTGTTTGAAGAGTGCTGCTGCCATCAATAGTTATGCGTCGGAGGGGGGGGGGAATGCACCGACACAAAAGGGGGCCGTAGGAAAAGGACCTATGAAGCGCTAATGCTAAGTAATTCCTGTCAAGGGAGGTATGATTGAATCCGCATGCGGGAAGGGTCATATAAAAGTTTTTCCCTTCCCCACGGATTCAGTGCAGGATATGATTCGCGATGGGTGAACGGGGAATTAGTTCAATGTCAACGTTTATTTAAATTACGTAGCCGGGTTAATTGGAGTGGTTGCATTTGGTCTATGGATAGTAAGAATATTTACGCTGAATTTATTAACTATGTATTGTATTATGCTTTAGATGACGTCAATTCATTCTATTTTATTGTATATAAAATTATTGTTAACTAATTACTGTAAGATTACTGAAAAGATTAAAACAGTGCGCAAATAAACTACTAATTACTGAAGTATCAACATAACTCTTTTTACTCAAAAAAAATTGTTCTTATCATGATACATAAATCATACTAATCAAATAAAGAAACCCTCATCTTCTCTAAATCCATTGCCAACACTTTGGTATTGCTCGTTTGCAAGTGTAAATCAACAATTTATTCCAAAAAAACATAAATGTTTCATTCAATACGACTCATCTTCAACAAGCTTCATTGGGTGAATTCCGAGCCATGTTTTCTGAATTTCATTTCAGTACTCTCTACCAAAGGACCCCTACATACGATGTGTTTACTTTGTAGTTTCATCCCGGTAGAAAATTGAAAAGCAAACACACAAACTACTACGAATACGAGTTTTGTATTGAAATCCGATCTACAACGGACCAGGCGCCTCCATCAGAGCCACCTGCCTTCCGTACAGCAAGTACGTAAGTAAGCTAAAGACAATCGACATGGAGCAGTTACCCTTATTTGGAGGGAGAACAACTTCCACTAGGTTGTGTTAAGAGCATGAAATGAAATCTGTAAGACAACATAAAACCATACACCATACACACTGAGCAAATGCGTGGCAAACGATAAAAGGAAAGCTCAATTTTCTTCTCCACGTAATCGAGAAACCGTACCCGGTACCCGGCAAAAGGGGAGCAACATACACACTACGCTACGACAGACGAGATTCGATAGCGCAGCAAATGGTTGGTTTGGTGGTAGTGGTGGTTTTCATTTTTATTGGAAATTCTTTCCCCCGGGTTGTGTGCGGACAACAGTATGGCTCGCGACCAACCGACCGACGAGAGCAAATGCGAAACGCGACACATGAAAATGCGCGGGGGGGGGGCACAAACCATATAACCGTGCAAGTCAAGTTTTCAATTCGTAACAAGAGAAACGATTGAAATTTGCTGTCCTAGGGGGTTAAAGGTTGCTCCGTGTTTCCAAACCATCAGGGAAGGGTGTTGGTGCAGCGGTCAAAAGCGGTTACCCTTACTCGACCTTGCTAAGGAAACATGTATGAGTGTTACAAAAAAAGGGTTTAAAACCTGTACATAAACGTTGTATTAGAGATTTTAATGTAATATTTACAAACATTGACTTAAAAGACGCTACCACAGGATCATGGATGGATAAGCACAAAAATACGAGACAGCTAGATCATCCAAAAGATAGGACCATATAGGTAGCAGTTAAAAAATGGCCACCTAAAACCACCTATCAGCTGAAGGGAATTAACAACAATTAACTGACAGAAGGCGGAAGAACTGAAGGCTGAAGCCTTAAGGTGAAACGCTGCAGATGTTGCCTAAACAACGATCTAAGGCAGATTGGTTCTTTATTGTAACATTTCATACATGATCGCACAGTTGATATGATTATGGTCATAATCCGTTCGAATGATTTGACATTATGATCGTGTCAGAGGTCAAATTTGTCGGATTTTGCACATCTATTTTGATCCTTTTCGGTTGAATACTCATAACCGAATATGAGGTCCTTTCCGTTTTAAGTTGGTAGGCTGAAATTTCAACCTGTCAGTTGTTTGCATTGTATAGCAGTTTTCGAGCATCTATCCAAGCCGTTATAATATACAGGTGGGCTTATCCCAAGGTGTATGAATTTAGAAGGTTGATTTTTAACGCTTCTGCTTCTGAATGAAAATTTTAAGAGTGTTTTATGTATTCGTCAAGCCTGCAGAAAGCTTGTTTGAACAAAAGTTTTCACCCATCCTGTCAAAAAGTGATATTCAATTTTGGTTATAAAAACATGCTATGAGACCACCTGGACTACATACACTTTGATTCTGGATTCCATCACCAGATCTCTTTAATGCACCTTGGGATAAATGTAAACACCACCTTGTTTTGCCTTTTTCGAGCAGTTGCTCGAATCTAATTCTTGCTTTGAGGCTAGAATAATCTAGACTGAAAATTGCAGTCTAGTTTTTTGTGTGGTTTTGTATGAAGTGTTTACATGATTTCAGCTTCCAACTGTCAAACTCCATACAAAAAGCTGACTAGAATCGTGAAAGGCCCCTATGACAGTTTTGCAAAATCGTAAACGTAAATTAAAACCAAACCAGATTGTTGCAGTCGTACCAACAACAATATTGACACACAAATCGAAACAGCCCTAAGCAAACCCATGACAATCATCGAAAATAATACGATTGAACTGTCTGTTACTGTCGAAATAAAAGCTCACGAATAAATCAATTAGACCGAATCAATTGAAACTTCTCTGTACGGCTGCGATAACATCGGCAGAAAGATAACCACATCAAGCACCTGATACATTAGCGCTCACTAAACTACATCGCTCACTCAACAGGTTCACCGGTAGTGTTAGTTTGCCCATAAATTATAACCTGCCCGGGTTCGGTGGTTTTCTGCGCTGCCGCCACCCTGGTTCAAATTCCGTACGCAAATTTGTGTAAAATAAATCCCTCCAAATGGGACCAAGTCGCAAGTTTCATTTAACACCGACCGTGTCCTGCTACTAGCCAACCCCCCTTCGTGTAGCACCCAGATCGCAAAAGGGATGAAAAAACCATCGGCAAAAGCCATCTAAAATCCATCATAAAACAATAAATCACACTTTCACGGACCTCACACAACCACGGCAATGGCACCCTTCGTGTAGGGTTTGTCACGACCAAGGGAAGGGGCATGAGTTATTATTCCATTATCAATAGTCAAACAGAGCTGTACTGTGTGTTCGGTGAGTATGGGGTTGTGCACATACATACACACACACACATCCGTATGTACACTTGCTGCGGATGCTTCTAGGTGTGTAATGCCGTGGCGCAAGTGTAAAGCTTCTTACCGAGCAAACCATTGCCTTCACGCTCATCGTTTTGGGGCCATCCTTCTGGCAACGAGCGTACAACCAGGTAAAACGGCCGTTTATCGGATCGGACCGGTGTTTGCGGTACGTCGAGATTCGTCGCTACCGATAAAGGCCTCCGTTGCTTGGTTTGCTATTGCCGATTATCGTGTCTTTTCGACGGCGTTAGATGCCCCATTTGCCACAAACGGACCATTTGCCACATGCTGGTCATTTTGCCGGCACCATCGCTTCGGAGAGTAAAAGCTGCAAGTCAACAAAATTCAATTAGTTCCTTCTTCTCGATCTCCTAATGGATGAGGAGCACTCCCTCCTTCTTACCATCACGCTCTTACCTGTCGCAGAACACTCTTATGCTCTACTTGTTCGGGTGTACTTCTTCTTCTTCTTGCAACAACACCACCGGTGCTCACATTTTATCATCCATGATCGTGAACTAGCAGTTCCCGGGGTACAACTCCCCGCCCTATTCAAATTAGGTTATGCTCCGCTCGATGCCAACACAGCCGGCAGCGTTCTGTGCAGTAACTTGAAGTCTGCAAACCAACCGTGGCACTACTCGAGATGAAGTGGACACCATTTTATTCAGCGCACTGATGTTTTCTTAAGCACCTTTATGTCCGCTCCTTCCACATACAAAGGTCAGCACACCGTGGCGCAGCTGTGGCGTTCCGGGCGCTAACACGCACAAGAATTGCACCTTTCCAGCGACGCGGCCGACTTGACTACTTGTAACGATTCGCCGAACAAATTGAATGGTCGCTGCCGGGTCGGGAGCGGGTAAACTTTCGCGTCAAATTCACCTTCTTCACGGAGCAACACACTCACACCCTCCCAAAAATGTGTTATCTTCACAGAACCATCCTCCAGCGCAGCAGCCCTCCCGTGCTGGGTGCAGGCAGATGCATCAGGAATATGTATGCACACCGCTCACCCCCGTTTCGGGCGAACGTTCGCACTCAAAATTCATCCTTCCGAGTTCAGGGAGCCACAAAAACGCACCCTATCGCAAAAAGCGTGCCACCTCGACATGACGTGGATTAGTGCCGTGCCAAACATTTTAAGCTCGTTTTTGGTTCCGCCCGAAAGTGCGGAACGAACGGGGAGGCGTGTGTTGCCCAGCATGCCTGCTACATGAGTAGCACGTTCCAATCTCTGCTCTCAAGAGCGTACCGACCAACAAACTCGTGTACCCATCGTCCAAGTAGCTTGGGAAGGTTCATTCTTCATTCTGTACTTTCTCACTCCCCCCACGTTTACCTAGGGGGTGGGGGGAGGGACTCGATGCTTCCGTTTCCCGATGCTATCGAAAATCGGTGCGATCCCGTGTCTTACCAGAGCGTACAGAATGTGCTCTTTCGCCAAAGGTTACCCCCGGTTAGATAACACACGCCTAAGATAGCTTGACGCTACCGGGCACATGGATTGAATTTATGGATCTGGCACACCACCACCACCACCAGCCTCGAGCCCGGGGCCGTACAGATCAACGAGGCTGCTGAAGGTATCCCGGTGTATCTGCCAGTTTCCGGGAACAATTCATACGCCGAGAGCCACAACGTTCCAACGCGCAGGATATGGCCGTGTGTTACGTCACGTAAGGAAGTAGCAATTAAAATCCTCTTCCACCTTGTTTTTTTTTGTTTGCTACACCACACGTGCTGAGAACGGTGATAGAGATAGTAAGAATTCGGCAACTGTAACACTGAACGAACTAACATTCCTCGCCACACGGCTCATAGGCATTCGGCTGGATGGGCGGGATACGGCAAGGGTCACAAAACAGTCAACGGTGCCAACGAATGGTCAGAGGATAATATGGATAGGATTATTGGGACGAAGTAATGGAGCACAGACACACAAAAAAGTAAGCCTTCCGGAATCTTGCTTCACACTGCTCACAGAAGACAAAACGCTGCCGGAATGGCCAAATGTTTGCCCTTCGGCAGGGTGAAAGCTGTGCAGTGCGCTGCAAATTATTGCCACTTTGACCTCTTGGGAGTGGTGGGACGGTTGCTTTAAATGGGCCGACCCACTCCCGGTGCATTCAATTTAAAAAGCATTATTTTGACTTATGCTTTCGTTTAACAATTAGCTCCTCCCGATCCGCTGGGAGCAGGAAGTAAGTAGCCCAAGGGAACGCTTCGTGTGGATTGAAGTGAAATTATCTTCGTCGAAGCTTTGTGATGCTAGCCTAAAAGATTGTGATGCACCGTTGGTGGGGTTACATCACCAAAAAGATGAAGAAACGGTCCAAATTAAACGGATCAAATAGTCTTAACGTAAAAATTCGATTTCATATTTTAGCAATGCCACATAATTCATAATCTTTGCTCTACAGACGCAATTTTAACGGATGTGATGGACATAGTGTTCGCTTCTTCTTCTTCTTTATCACAACAACCGGTCTGCCTGTACCCACTAGTGAAGTGAGCTTGGCTTTCAGTGACTTATTGTTACCATAGCAGGATAGCTAGTCCTACGTATGGGGGCACGGTCTATTTGTGGCTTGAACCCATGACGGGCATGTTGTTACGTCGAATGAGTTGACGACTGTACCACCAGACCTGCCCAGTGTTCACATAGTTTTGAATATTCCTTTTTTCAGGCAATATAATCGGCTTAATACCGTTGTTCACGATTGATGTGCAAGCGCTTTTCAATTCAATGTGCGGCATGGCATCAACCAAAAGTACCATTCGACGAACTATAAAACTCCCGCGAAACCCATCTACATCCTTGCCCCCAAGGTCAATACGTTACCCCCATGTTCATCATTTCCCTTCTTGCCAGGTTGTCCTTTATAATCCCCCCCATAGGAATCATCCGGTGATGATATATTATCCTAATCCACACCCCCTATTCCTAATACCCGGGCGTTTCCGGTTTTTCGGTAGATTAAAGCCATCTATGGTCAATTTTTCTACAACCATGCCTGTGGGTGGCCACATCCTGTGTTTGGCGTAATCTACACTTCCTCAACAACACGCGGATCCGGCGGATTGTGAAACGATAAACGAGCGAAGCAACAACATCAACAACAAAAAAATCGCTCCACCACATTTCATCCCGTCCCCATGCTTACCCGGAAGTTTACGTAACTCTTCCCGCTTCCCACACACTAGCGACGCCCCAACTACCTCTAAGCCGACAGCCGACAGCGGCAACTGTCATTATTTATTGATGTGTCGCTAACCTCATGAAGCGCGTTACAATCATCACGGTGGAGGCTGCTGCTGCTGCCTTCGCTGAAAGCGCCCCCGCCCAACACACCCATGGAAGAAGCCGGATATTACTGGGGTAAAGATTTCACTTCCGCTCGATATCCTGCACTATTGCGTCGCTTGCCGTTCGGGTGGCATGGGGGGGGGGGGGGTAGTAATGAGGTGCGCAGGAAATATTGCGCCAAGCTAACACGCGCGCACACACACACAGCACCACAACACGGTGGTCGGTGAAATTGGCGGAAAGCTGTTATTTATTATTTTTTATTACTCTCTCTCTCTCTCTCTCTCCCTCATCTGCCGGTCAGCAGCTTCTTCTTCAGCTGAGTCGTTGTCCCTCTGCCTTGCACTCGGTGGGCGAACGTGGTGGTGCGTTTGTGTACGCAGCCACTTGGCCAGCGTCAACACAAAACACGCACGAACGCCTAATCCTAACAAACATCAGTACATGGTGCTTTATTTGTGCCGATCGCTTCAGCTTCTTTCTGCAATGGTTTGTGTGGCCTGTTTCTTTAGTAATAAAAACTAAAGCAGTCACTGCAGCAAGAGGCCTAACATCATCCGAGCGCCAAGTGTCGGAAAAATAGCGAACCGGATTAAACAGAGTACGAAAATATAAAACTACACTCTTGCCCGCCTACAGTGAGTGGCATAAAAATAAATGCACACGGTGAATAGTAAAATTGTTTCGTACAAAAATTGACACGATATCCCGGGAGGATAATAATTAGAAAATGATGTGACAATATCGTTGTATCAAATAAAAATGTTCAAATTAATCCCATGACAAAACCATTTCACTTATTCGTTCTGGTTCATTCTTCACCATTGGATGTATAACGTATTACAAGATACGACCCATTTAAAAACATTGTACGAATGAATGATAAACGGTTAGAAATTTCCAGTCGTTAATTTATGATGGTCAATTCGATGTCACAGCGATCAATTCGCTGACAGTCAATTCGATGTCACAGCGATGCTTTCCATCCATCCCGATAGAGGACGCTATCGAGATGGTGTCATGTGGCTGCTAGTAACCTCTAATAACGATCAGGGCGATCATTCCCGATTGTAGGAAATGTCCCGTTCGGGACAAAGGTTACGACTTACGGTAACGAACGAAGCGTCTGACTTTTTAGCTTCAAAAGTTGACGAAAGACGCTTTTTTATTACGCATTATTGATTATACTACAATATATATATTGATTATATAAAAATAAACCATGAAAAGTAGCCAACAAACGCTTGAATAATCAACACACATTGTATTAGTAGTATTTGGAAGTTGTATAGTTGTATCTTTTTGAGCTGAAATACTTTAAAAGCCAATCCTTTGTTTATTTTTATTTTTTTCAACTACATTCATAATCTTTCGTACAACACTGTTCGCGGTCTTTATGTAAGCGTTGGTGTTGTTTTGGTAGCCTTTTGCGTGCGTCGACATGGACACACACACACACTCATTGCAGCCAGTTGGAAATAAAAATATTAATCATATTTGTTCATTTATCATTCCGGCGTGATTTGTGGTGAAGCGATAAGAGCTGCTGCGGTACGCAAACGGTCGTTAGGTTAGAGACAGGCGGCTTCGATTGACTCCCTCCCTCGTATGTGGTGTGTTTATGTGTATGCTCGTACACACGCGGGTCGCTTTATCGGTAATCGTTCCCCCGTGGTTTATCCGGGCGGGGAAGTGGCGGCAAAACAAACATGCACAACACATGCGTCCAGACACACGGTGCGGTGCGTGCAGTTCCGCGGTGATGCCGCTAACGGGATCAACTTCCGCCGAAGCCCGGTACGGTGGTACGTGGTGCAAACTTTTCACACCATTCGAAGCTCACCAAAGCCCCAGCCCTACCATGCCATTGTAGCCAGGCTTGCTTCGAATGCGTTGTGGGGAATGGAGTTTTTGCGGTCTGCCCGTGACAGCCACTCGTGTGGCGATGACCCTCATAGTCCCCCTATCCGGCCTATCCGGTCTCAACATATCTGATCGCTTGCCCTCCCTCCCAGGCAAAACCCCAATCCTCGGTTAAAGCTTCGCAACGAGACCATCATCATCGCAACGCCCCGTGCGAATGAGTTTGATTTATTTGGTTGAACATTTATTTACTCGCTGGGTACGTACTTGTTGGCACTTTGATTTTTTCGCTCCTCAGTGAACCGATTCCTAGAGCTAGTGGTGCTGTATGATGGTGTGCATTCGCGATGTACGCTTTTGGAGGGAGGGACACACCTTTAATTTGGACAAACAATGCTACAGTTTAGACCGGGGATGCGGTTTGTCGATGTTGAATTAATGTAACTCGAAGCCACAGCAAATCTAAAACATATATCAAGTCAAAATTGGAGTTTCATCAACTGTTCATCATTGGTTTTGTAATCTCGTAGAAGTGTGGTGTATGGTTTTGGCACGCTAGCCGTGCATATAAAACTTTTCCTTCCCTCGAATTTCCTTCCCTCGAATCGGTTGTTGATAAAATTTGCAGCACACGTCAGGACGGTTGCATCGGTACGTATATCAAGTCCCCCAGCAGTTTTCGCCGTGCACCAACCAGCAATGGCAATAGAATTCTGACGAAACGCACCAACACTGAAGCTCTGTCAATTCGACCAGAGACAACCAGGGCCAACAGCACCAAATTAACTTCCGAACGTCAACCAGACGACCCGCGTATCGGTTGTGGTTCAATGGGCCTTTCCTTCCTAGGATCGTTCTCACTTATTGACTAGGAAGTGCATGTTTGTTAGTGTACAGTTGCAGAGGAGCATTTTGGAGCTCGGTAGGACGTTCGCAACCAAAACCTGTGCCGTCATTCCGCTTCGCTTGAGGAGTCGCATCGGTCGCAATCGGACAGAATCGAGAAGTCGAAAGCAGGGTGAATTTGGAATGCAACGCCCCAGTGCCGACCAGATTGAAAGATTTCGTTCCAAATGATTTCGTTTCGTTCACGTAAAATATTTTAGTGAAAAAGTTATCACATTTTTATTTACAAATCTTAAATGAACATTTTTGAAAACCTTAGGCCACGCTTGAGTTTGCTTTCGTAAAGTACATGAGGTTAAATATTAGCAAAATGAATCCAAAATTGATCAAATTTTTCAGATACACTGCACATTGTGATTTCGCTTCAATTTCGTTATTTCATCTATTGTTTGCAGGTAAATTTAGTTCCATTTATATGTACATTTCCTTCCAATTCAACTTATGTTATAATGTCATATGTTAGAAACGTTTAGTTAGCTCCCCTTGCGGTGTACATCACTGTATACACTAACAATCCATCCGCGATGGGATATGGCGTGGAATTGGAATGATTTTTAAGCTCACTTTACCACTTGTTCTATGGACTAGCATAATCGAACTCTGCGCGAAACAGAGACAGTCTACAGTAGTGATGGGTAACCGGAATCGCACCCACGGCTCGGAATCGCTTCCGAGCATTGCTACTCCGGCTCCGATTCCGAAAAATTCAAATCGTCGATTCCGCCCGGAGCCGTCCGGAGCCGTCGGAGCCGTCGGAGCCGTCCGGAGCCGTCGTAGCCGTCGGAGCCGTCCAGAGCCGTCGGAGCCGTCCGGAGCCGTCCGGAGCCGTCGGAGCCGTCCGGAGCCGTCGGA
>SIXB01005588.1:0-13700 GCA_007018985.1 Anopheles bwambae
CCGCCCAAAGCCATTGGCCATCGATGGAACGTGGTTGGCTGGTGGTTGGTCTGAAAGCTCTCACTAAAGCACACCACTGCCCAAGGAACGTTCCCAGCTGGATGGAAGCAACGAACTCGGCAAGACATTTCAACTCATGAAAAGGTTATGGCCGGACCGGGGCGTCTTCTTTCTGCTGAGCGAAGCGCAAACCGCAACGGCGACAAGCAAGCAGTGTGCCGAAGGATCGGGGACCGGAAGCGGATGTTGAAACTTTTATTAGCTAGCTCAACCGTAACCCGATCCGTGCAGCAGGGAGTGAGGACGAACCAGACAGAGCACGGTGGCTGGCCTCCACCATACACTCGTTTCCTTCACCCTGCGTGGACGTATTCGCATACGAGTAGGAACATCATCTGGGAACTATTTACTGGCTGCAGTGAACCATGCATCACTAAGTCGAATGAATCTGAACATGCAGGATGGCACAGGAGCGCACGGCGTCTAATATCTCGTGTCGGTAATGCCCGTGCTGCATGAATCATAAAGCCAAATGATTGCATTGCATTTTGGGCTGTATTCTTTTGGTTGTGTTGGTGAGCTGTGTTGTAAGGAGAGACTTGCGGATCAGATGACTGGGAACGGGTAGAACATGAAGAGCTTCGGGCGAATATAGCAAACGGAAAGCAACAGCCTGTCGACAGATAATCCTAAGCTCAGCTTGTTTGAATTGCGGTTCCGACGTAGATGAAATGCTCAAACTCACCGGCAGCCGAGAGAACCGGAGCTGGTTTCATGAAGTGTGGCTAATTCGTCTTGCCAGCACTTGAACGACGGCTGTGGATTGTGCTAAGGATACAGTTTTCGTTACAGAATGCTCCCTGCAAGTACGATACATTCGATGGTTTCAGTTACAATGCATGCGAAAAGCGTGTTACAGACATCAAGGCGCATACATCATCTAAACGAGACAGTCGTTCAATTCATTACCTTTCTGAAGCGAACAATTAATTCTTTGATAGAGATATCCATCCTAATCCAGTTTTGAATGGTTAATGTACTGTTAAAATCTCTTAACTGATAAATCCTATTCAAAAGACTATCACCAATCAATGTATGATTAAAAGTTCACTGTTTCTGTTTGGTCGCCTTATAGAACATGTGAGGTTTTTAAACGATCTTCAACATTGATGGCAATAAAAATGATCAAGGATTTGCTGCTCTTACTGCATTCTTCTGCAACGTACGATAACTGAAACCTTCAGATTTCGGTCTGTCTCAACTTTCATGGCGCCCCAACTTTTCAAGACGATCACGTTCCGCTTTGTTATTGACCGGCTGCCGTCTGCAACGATTGAACCGAATCACTGCAACACATGACGCACTCGAATGCTCATAATGGTGTCCTCTTATATGTCTTTTTTTACGCTACAAAATAACAAAACACTTTAATGTTGTCTGTTTAACAAGCAAATTAATCAATTCCATTCGCAATTTTCTCACTTTCTCTGTGTTTCTCTGTATTCATTCGCAGGGTCCCACCGGTCCACCGGGCAAAAACGGACTACCGGTAAGTGCTTGCGTACGCGTTCATGGTGCAGAATTTCAGGATACAGGAAAATGCAGGCAAATTAATTTTCACAAATCATAATTGCTTGACCTCGCTTCATGCACGAGGATGCATTGCATCGCGATACATTAAATTAAATATTTTTCTTGCTTGAAATGTATGTGCTATGGTGTAGAATTCAACTCCGACACCTCGTATACGGTATGCACGGCACGTTGAAATCCATCTCAGTGTTTAATGAGGAAAATCTTCAACAATTTGCCATATTTTAAATAAATTCGGGCATAATTAGTCATTCTTTTAGCAAACCTGGCACGAAATTATTTGCTTAAGCTTTTACCATTACCAAAGCTATATAAGAACTGTCTCAAGTAATTCTTTTTTTAAAGACATTAAAACGCCTTTGTTATACTGAATGAGTATTTAAATAGAAATAGAACATATATTGATCCACATTTACCATTGTTTGCACGCCATTTTGCATGTCCATCAATGCCGATGCATCTCCTTCATCTGCACCAACAGGGAATCCGAGGACCGAAAGGCGATCGAGGACTAATGGTAAGAATGATTTAACACTCCATTAATCTAAGTCTTATTAAGTTATCCATTTGATATAAGTTATTAAAAAAAAAAAACCTCTACTCTTGTAATAAGTTCCGACATCTACTCATTCGAAGATTTAGCCAAACTAAATCTTCACTATTTACTGTTCAGCAAAAACACACCGCGTCTAATACGACCGTAATACTGCTCGATTTGTTTGTGTATGCTAGTGCTTAATTTAAAAACGAAAAGTACCCGTAAAGTAAAAACAGCAACGGTACCCGAGATTGACACGTCCAGATCCCTGGTCGGAGAATGCCCTAAATTTATCTCCGCTCTAGTTCCGTGTTCCCACGGGGCGTGATGTTTACCTTGGGCGGTTTCTAACACGCGCGCACACACAGGCATTCGAATGGTTTATTTATTGTTATGGTGAATGATTTCAAAACAATCACTCTCCATCCCGTGATCGCACTCGATTGATCGAACGATCGATCAACGACGGTTCGAAATGGTTTCAACGCTCAGGATGCATCCTCGACCGTCGGAATTTCCGATTTCGCCTTCGTTTGTTTGAAACGAACGCTAAAAACAACAAAACTCAGTGTGTATGTGTGTGAAATACGCTTTACAATTCGAGCGAGTCGGGTGTACATGGTTAGATTGGTTTAGATGGTGGGAACTAAATGATTATGGATCTAGAGCGGGCCTACATGCTGTTGTTTATGAACGCGGTTTAGGTGTACCGAACCTTTTAAGAGACCGCAGCCAAAACGTGCTCTCCACAGTAAACTCCATTCGGGCCATTCGCATTTAATATCGGAAATGAAACTTACTTACCCAGCATCGATTAGCCCAGAGTCAGCAGTCTATGCATATATCGCATCTCCAGCGACGCATAAGTAAACAAGGAATAATTGTTATAGTGTACAGTACGGTGCTATCGGCATAGTGCGTCGGTATACTGCATAAGATAGCCTGGAAAAGGGCAGCAGGAGAACAATTTATTATCAACTTATCGGGTCCAATCGCTGGCGGCCAATTGACGGGGGCCGGACCGACGGAAGCTTCCCTGCGATATTGTGGTCAAGATTACGAAACAATCATGTCTCGCGGGAAAATTACAACCACTGCAATCGTAAATTAGCTGCGCCGTCGATGGAGCGCTCGCCCCATTTGCATCGCGGATCGTTACAGTCCCGTCAAGGGAATGTGCCAGTGTGAGAAAAAGCCAAGCCAAACGCAGCATGTTGTCCAAGCGGAAGTCTTTACCTCTAACTTTACTATTTCGTGCCTTGCATTTGTGACTCTGGTGGACGATCTGCTGCCCTTGTGGCAAAGCCATCCCAATCAATCGCTCACCGCCGAAGTCAATCGAATCGGGCAATCAGTCTCAATTTCAATCACTCACTCACTAGCGTCCGTACGCGGAACATGCAGGCAACTGCATGAGGCGTTGGTTTTATCGAACGCCCTCGGGCCATGTGTAGCATGAAAAGCCACAGCTGGAGCTCTGGACGGACCGTTCGAATCGTAACAGTGACAGACGACCAATGCGCACGTACCCTTTCGCTGTTTCGAAAGTCATCCTTTGACGAATGGCCAGTTGCGTGAGTGACCGTGTGGGTGCATTTTTGCCCTCTTCCTCTCACGGCTAATGGACAGTGGTCTGTTCGGTGTTGCCGAATGGTGCAACTACACCCTTGGTAATTGAATCTGCGTCGAGGGGTAAGATTTATTTCGCTCGATCCTTGCAGGGCTTCAAAGGAACCCAGGTCGTGGTGCTAGTTTGATGCAAATTTCCGTGCAACTTCGGTGCGTTGTGGTCATTTCGGGAAACCGGTGAGCACCGATCGCCATACGCTTTCCATCTTAGAATTCGCTTTAAATCGAGCAATTTATTGGCGGATTTATTCGATGAAATATTGAAGTGAAATGGTTTCTGGTCGCTTCGAATCACATCGGTTCGTTTAAGGCCAAAGCCTATGTTTCAATGTTTGTTCCATCGTCCTATTCATTCCTAAAACCGTGCTCATATTTGTTGTTAAGTAACAATTATGAACAATTTAATAGGATTTTTTTTATATTAGTTCGCTACAAACTAAATTCATCAATTTGATTCTAATACAACAAAATATGGGTTTGTAGCAAATTATGACAAAAAATTAACAAACGGCATCTCAGCGTGGCTGAATATGTTCTGAAAGCATATAAATTGACTAATGCCTAATTTTCTGAATAAGTTAACATTTCTTTTAGTTTCCATATACATGAGTACACATTGGCTATAGCTGTAGATAATAATATGATACGAAAATAGCAAAAGCTCTAGAAATCAAAAGCTGCAAAATACCACAAATAGAACCGATTAAGTGCCATTGCAATTGTCCAGATATTGCTAACAATATTCTACATAGTATAACAACACTCTGCTGTCTCGATGATAGCGCTTATCTCAACACCGAGCGGCTCTTGCCAGCTGGTCGCAACATTTTGCCGCAGCCAACTATTCTGTAAGCAATATTGATGATGGTAAAAGTTTTGCACCAAACGACGCAATATCAATCCTGGACGCGAGCGTTCGTCGCACTTTACCCAGCACTGTAGCCTGGCCGGGTAACGGCTGCACGTTTGTGGCAAATAAAAGAATGCGGAGACAACTTTCCGGTCCACACAAATTTATTTTTCCACCGCTGGGAGCAGGAGATAGTGTGGCTGCAGTAAAAACCGAAAACACAGCCATGGTAGCTGCTTTTTTGTCTTGCTGTTCTTTTGGCTAGAATGGAAAGAGATTTTTTTCATCTGCCTTTTCCTACACAGCCCAGGACGGGACAAAGGACTTTTCGGAAGGTATGAATACTAATTTTCTGAATCATTTCAGCCCAGTAGCGTCCTTGGGCTGTAAGAAACGTGTAAAAAGACCATTGCTACACGAAATCCGTATTTTTATCTGGTTTTGAAGATTATTCAAGGTGTCCACTTGCAAAGGGGCAACGAAATGAAGGTAATAAAGATAAGTGGGGATGAAAGATGGCCATTTTTCTCATTTCCGTACAGGAGGCGATGATGATTGTTTCCCATGTTTTGCAATTATTCGATTACGTTTGCTTCGTCAAGCGTGATTTCGTACAAAAATTTTAACAGGATTCCTGTGAACAAGCTTGATGAATTTTATTCGAAATTCATATTAAATTATGTGTAACTAACGTCCATTTTCATTACAACTTTCGCTGTTCGCCGTTTAAGCAAATCAATTGCACTGGAAAATTCATCCCTGTGTAATGCATTTTCCGAATAAGTCACTTACAAGCGCTGTTCGTCCTTTCTTTTCTCATACCACATAGTATCTTACTTCCAGACAGTGGCCATGTTTCCAATCCATTCGATCGACTTGCCACCTTTTTCTGCCCCATCATGCCGGTTTGCTGTGCCATAAGCAGACACTTCTTGAGTCTGTATGCAGCGTCACGGAGCATGTTGAAAATTGTGATTTAATTTCTTTTCCCCTCCCCAAACGACTTGGCGTGGCCACGGGACATTGTTCTCTGGGAGTGCGCTGCTGGAAAAACGTCCCAACGCAGGATGGGCAGCGAGCATTTGATCGGTATCAGCTTAATAGATTTTTCTCTAGTGGTTCGATTCCTGGCCTCCCAGCTTCTGAGAACGTGTGCCATGAATATGGCCACTGTTCGAAGGATGTGCGGCATGGCAGAACAGAGCACATGACACAAAGGATTCGTTGTGCAAACAAAAAAAGAAGGTAGCTTGCCAGTAACGTACCGAGACCCGGGCACTGAAGCACAGCTCCAGGCAATGTCCTTTTTCTAGCGTACATTCTGCGCCGTCTCTCGTACCGTGTACGTGTTGTGCGTGAATGTGCCGTCGTGCATTCCGTGCTGCAACGTGCTGCCAAGAATACTAATGATCTTGCCCAGTTTTTCGTGGTTCGCGCCTTCGGGAGCAGCCGTGTTTGTTGGTGTTGATTTGTTTACAAACGGCTAGTCAGCTGCACCGCTTGGGCCCCCCTTGGCACTGCACCAGCGACTGCACAGACAACGGCAGCAGCACGATGAGTGAAAGCGTATTCCAAACAATGCCAAGCTCTATAAATTAACTGAACCTCAGTCGGTGTTAATCTGTTCGGCAAATCTTGACTCAGCCGGGCTGCGTGCGCGTACCGATCTGATGCCCTCGGCGGTGGCTCGGTGTGTCCATGTAACAGGGAGCGAAGAGGAGTGAAACGGCACGAAGGTACGAAATGGTTTGTCACCCAGGCTTACGATGGGATTACGGTGCTGACAGGCGATTCACGAGCAGACACGGAGGGAACACCAGTGTACAGCCGGAGGTGGATGATTAATCTGAGGAGCGATTCGGAATGGATCGTGTCGCTACCAATTTTCACCCCGAGACAGGACAGTGTTGTTGTGTTTTACCCCGCGTAGCCCGGCAGCGAAGACGAATTTTCCAGTCACCCAACAACAGCCCGACAGCCAAACCCGGGTGTGTTGGTATTTGGTGCGGCCGCAGCATTGTTGACATAAATTTCATTCCATCCCAGGGGCTCGCGGAGGGTTGTGATGGAATCGAGTCTAACTGGGCCCCTAAATTATTGCCTACAATACGATCCGCTGACAGGCGCTGACAATGGGGTATGTTAATTCTCGCCTTTTTCCCCGCCACTTAAGTCGTCGTCAAATCATTCTCCACTTGCACCGAGAAGGTGGTTGTGGAAGAAGTAAAAAAGGTAATCGGGATGTATCGCACCACCGCCATTGCGATTGCTCTGGCTGTGATAGATGATGATCCTACTCCGACAGCGGCTTAGTGGCGTTCAGGCGTAAGTTTTCTTCGCTTCGATAATTTATCATCTCAGCCGAATCTCTGCTGCCTGCCGAGGAAAATGATCAACATTCACCAGCCGTTAGTGTTTTCCGGGTTGGCAAAGTGTGACTTTCTGTGGCCACGATATTGTGGAAACGATTGGGAGAGAACTCTCTGCGACCGAGTCGCTGTCTCGAGACGACGGTGATAATAAGAATGCATTCGCTTAATCGCTTGAACGATCAAAGAACGAACTACTCGGAAGATGGTTCGGCGTCTGGGTAGAAGAAAAATAGTTCCGCTTAATCTCTAATAGCCAATTATGCAGAAGAAAGGCGTAGCCGCTACGAGCCCCTCCTATATGTGTTTGAGGTAATCGAGATGTTCATGTTTTGGCGGTAAAGTTTTTCGTTTCTTGGGCCGACCAAGCTAACTCTGAACCCAGTTCTGTTGTCGGAAGGAAAGCTGGACAGGGCTTCCGGTTGGTTTCCTGCACAAACACTCTGATAGTGCGCCGAGTCGCGTTGGAATTTATTGGCACATATAGTAAGACTTTTGTGCGGTTTGCCAGTTCTTTTTTGTCTCGGACTTTAGTGTAGAAATACACACGTACATAAACTTACTTTTGCGTACGACTTCAATTGGATCGCTTTTCCACGGCCGGTGCATCGTTTGTTCTCCATTATCCAATGCTCGCTATTTTCAAACAAACTGGGGTTCTGCCAGAGTGTCCCTTTTGCTACATGATTGCATGTGATAGATGGAACAACGGCAAGGGTATGCACTCCTTCTGCACAGAAATGTTACGGCAGACGATAGTTCTAGGGTCATGGGAGGACACCGAAGGACGAACAAAAATTTGTTCTACGAATGGCTCGCTGCATCCTTTAACATTACCCCCAGTGCAGATGCCCCTAGCCTGCAATGGAAAAGTTGAAACAGAAATTATTAATACACGACACTCGCAGACTGTGCTGCGGTAGACAAATCCGCCACTGCATGGCAAGGGCAGTCGGGAAATGTGTCCGAGAAGGGAGGCTACGAAGGAAACAAGAAGAATCATACATCAGCTAAGCAAACGTTAGTACGTTGCAGGAAATGTTTGCCTGGGGGAAATAGAACTGGAAACTCTTTCACTGGGTGTCTACGTGTTTGTGCTTCCACGGGAGCCATTTCTCTTGAGGGCTTCGCTCGTGTAATTATGGTGAACCCTGGAACGCAACGGATGGTCAAGCAACGGGGACAAAGGGGGAAAAAACTTTCCAACATAGAATAATAGGTTTTATTGGCTCCAACAACCCTTCATCCACTTGCTGCTTATATCCTTATCACAAGTTGTTTTAACCAAATTACACGACTCTAAACATTGATGCATGATTTCTAGAATGGACACGTTTGTTTGGGATTGTTGAATTTAATGTTGCACCTAACGATGGTATTCAACTTGTGCTATTGTTGGTGGAAGCTATCAAAAAACACTTTTTGAAGTTGATGTTGGCGATTCATATTGTCATTAAATGTATTTAAATTTTTATTCCATCCATTTTCCAACTTCAATTCCACCAATAATGTTTAAAATAAAACTTTATGAATGGAAATTACTAACCCAGTTGGCAAATAGTGAAGCTTTATAGTCATTTTCAGATGAAACTCTTGACTTTGTATTGGTAACATTTAGCTAAATATAAAGATAAATGCTCAAGTCAACTCTGTTCAAGAGGTGCTTTGTAAGTCATTATGGCAAGGGAAAAGAATGTCAAGTAGTTGCTTTAGCCTTGTTACGAGTAGGTAGTATTTTACCTTCTGATATGAATACTTTATTAGTACACCATATTAGTTATTTAAATGGAGCTTTCTTATTTTGTTGTGTGGTATAGAGATTCTGTAACATGATCAGTTATCGATAGATACTATTACAGGCTCAATCGACACTTGACAATTTTTTGGGTACTACTCGCCAGTGCAACTATTACAATCATTGATAGTACTAACCAAATAGCACACACTCATTCGGCCATTTAACTATTGGTCCGCACATAAAGTGATGCATTTAAACACGCTTTAAACGTGTGCTTATTTTTCTCTTGTCAAGCTAGAGACCATCATAAGTAGCCCAATTAAATGTTATGAGCAACGAAGCAAGACCCAAACGTAGTCACCTCCTTTGTAGCCACTGGGGTCTAATAAGCTCCTAACCGTGTGTGCCATTTCCTTTCTTCGCCATTTGAAGTGGAAGTGCTTGAAGAGAATGAATCCTTTTAGTGTTGTGTGTATTGTACCCAGTGCTTTTTTTTTGTTTAGCTACTTCCCCATCAAAGAGCCATTTTTGTGTACCCATGCGTGCCGATAACGCAAAAGGACGTGAATGGATCAAGTCACTCCATACACGCTCACTTAAAAGCCGACATCCTTCATGCGGAGCTGTGGTATTATTTCTTCCAGGACGGTACCACTTGACCTGCTCGTGGGTAAGCTTAAAAGCGGCCCGTTGGATGCCACTCTAGTGGTCCAACAACACTGCTAGCTTGGAGGTGTGCATGTGTTTGTATCCTGAACAGCAAAAGCATTGGCCTGACGAGTTAGGCCCGGTCTGCAAATAGGCATTCTCGCAAGCATGAAAAGTCAGATTGCATAAATGTGGGCCCGTGTCTTCGGACGCCCATTAGCCGTGAAGCCGTGGGAAAGTCTATGTGTGTGTGTGCTGTTTTTTGCTTTGCTGGGTTGCAGCAGCTCAAGCATCCTTCGGTGTCAGAAACTTTATTCCTCGAGTACACTCCTAACAGTCTCAGGGAGCCAGTCAGTCTAGCACGGCGCGGACGAAGGAAAGGATCACTCTTGACAGCTTCCCATCCGAAAGCATCCGGGCGGATGCTCTGCAACGGGTTCGCCCCACGGCTCCATCCCCGAAGCCGTGACGAGTTGCAGTCGCGACTTTTACACAAACAACTTTGTCTCCCGGTACAAACCGTAACGTGTCGCGATCCGGAAGATGATCTCGCCCGACCCAGCTCATGTTGTAATGCTTCAAAAAGAAGGGTTTCATCCTTATGGGAAGTCTCTCTTGCTCTTACGTTCCGTTTGGCGTTGCATCACACATGCATGACCGTGTTACAAGTGCTGCTTCCGACGTTGTACCTAATTGCTGATAAATTATTCTCACCCGTTGGGCGCAAAATGTGCAAGGGAATGTGCCAGACACAGGGATTTGTCGCCCAGCGAATTTACTTGCTGCTAGCAGCAAATTCGGTTAGGCGAACCGTATGCAACAATTTAATTTCAACAATGAAAACAAGCATCCCGCCCGATCGGTGAGTGTGTGTTGTGTGCGGACGGTCCCCTCCGCTGGGAAATGTGTGCTGTCTGCAGCATTTACATGCATTTATTCTTGATCCTTGCCCTAGCTTCTAGTCGCTCGTGTCCATGCTCTATGTTCGTATTACAAGTATGCTCGCCAAAAAACATGCCATACTGACACACGCACACGAACCTCGACTCGTTGCGGAAGGAGTTTACTTTTTGCACACAAAGTATACGTTTGCCATCCACAAACGATGCCTCCAGGGCTAAAGTTGTGGGTTTTTTTTTACGTTGCAACATGTCTGCGTCCGTACGAACGTTCTGCTACTCAAACCACCGCCTTACCCAGACGAGACCGAGACCACATTTAAGAAATGAGGAAACAGATAGGAAAACATGGGACAGGAAAACACCAACGAAACGGATGGCACGAATGAGCTAAATGTGCGAAATATGTACATACCGTTTGTCTGCATTAAGTGCAAAATTCTTGCACCATATTCCGTGGATCTTTGACTTTGTTGGGCCCGCGCGGCAGGTAGCAGCGATGAAGTAACCCGCTTTGTTCGTCCGTCTGAGTGTTGAGTTTTAATTTCACCACCAAGCACAAACGCCCCTGGGGATGTTGTACACCGGACGGGGGTGCAAAAGCTGTTCTTCATAATAAACCGCCACCAGGCTCGTGCCGGGCGGAAACCAAGGGACATAAAATTGTGGATTAACAGTCCTGGCGCAATGGCGGCGGTACGCCCAGCGGATACACAGCTATAACAGCCGCGGAAGATGAGCAGTCCGACAAACAAAAATGGAGAAAACATCCCTCAAAACACATAGCACGTGGACAAAGAACAGCAGGAATTAGCAAAACCGTATGCCAACGAAGCTGCCATTACCTTTAGCCGTTTGTACTCGGTAAACGTCGGCTCAGGAACCAGGGATATGGGTGGAACGACACTGCCCGGAGCTTAATTTATGTGTTATTCCGGAACAACGCCAACAAAAACAGAACGTCTGGATGGTTTTTGTTTTGAGCTGTACAGCAAAGTAGTGCGACCTAAGGTTTGGCATGCAAAGTGCGCTCTCCCTAAAACAGCTTGAAGCAACTCGTGAAGAAGTATATCATTTCATAATTACCCCGGTTGGTGTAAAACTATGACACCGGTGGTCAACGGGAGGTGTTTCTTGTGTGAACTACCGAAATTGCTCAGCACATTCCGAAAGGTCAAATGCATGTGCTGAGGGTAAATTGCTTTCTCACAGTGCAACTTTTGGTCCAGCAGAACAAACACTACCGTGGCACGGTCGTGCACTAAAATGGAAACGATAGTTTTGGGGAACCTTCCACAGCGCAACGGTGGACCACACACAGCGACCTGAGAAGCCTTTAGGTGATTTGCAGTGGTGCACGGATGAGTGGGGCATACTTGAAAAAAGGCATTTTTGCACGATAGCAGCACGCCACTTGCCAGGATGAGGCGGATGAATACCTGTCGGAGCAGAGTTCTGCCCCGTTCATCGTCAAGGTGAAGTGGAAACGCTATCAAAGAGAAAACTTTTCAATAAGCTATTAACTCGGAGGATACTTTAGCGTCCTAGTTTTTCTATGACGGTAGATGACTATCATCGCCATAAGTAACAGTAGCAGCAGCTACAGTATCAGAAGCGGCGTCGTACTACCAATAGCTGCTATGCACCGATGCAGGCTGAGTGTGACAAGAATCCATAACAGTTGTTGCCCTCGGGTACAGTGCAAAAAGTCTTTCTGAGATAAAAAGAACAAACTTTTATCAATTTTTAATTCATACTCTTCGATCTCGCCCGTGATGTTTGAGTTGTGATGGCGAGTATCTTATGCAGGTTGTCTTCCTTTGATTAGACAAAATATTATGCTGCTAAAGGTTTTTCTCAAATTTATGTGAAGTTTAGTGGTGTATAGGGTTGAGGCTTCACTTCCATCCATATTATTGAAAGCAAAAAACAACCGAAATGAACTTTATAAAAAACTTTATAAAAACAAAACAATTTATACTTTTCTTTCCAAACTTTCCTCCGTAAATTTACATTCATGTCACCTTCAAGAGCTTGATTGTGTTCAAGGAAACGAAAAGTTCGTCCGAAAACCATCGGAATGTTCTTAGCTTCATCCGAAAACAACGAGTCAAGCAGCAGACAGGGGAAGGCAGCAAATTGAATTAAATTAATATAAATTAGATGGAGATATTTGAATAACATTTATCTACACTCAATGCCGGGAGTGAGGGCGAACGTACAAAAAACATACACCGTAGCTTTTCCACCCCCCACGAACCATCCCCGCCAGGCATACCAGGGATGCTCATTGATGAAGGTAACTTTACCGATAAACTTCACCCAAATCAACCGAAAACCGAGCAGCGGGACGACATTCTGGGTTACTGGGGCTCCTCCGTGTTCGGTCGAATCGAACTCCATCGAACGGATCCTATAGGGGTAGGAATTCCCTCAACAATTCGCCAGTACCGGATACTTTAGAGCTTCACTGCATACACACACATACATGCACACAAACCGTAAGCACTCCACTGGCTGATCTAATGCTTCCGTCAATATGCCAACGTAGAACGGTAGCGAGGAGTATCCCTTTAGCCGAGAGAGGCACTGGCTTTAAACCATGTTTGTGGTAACTAGCTGAATCGATCGACCAACTTTGTGCTTCAATTTCACCTCGCATCCTTGCCCCAGCCTTACACCCACACACACCTTTGCGCGACGAATAAACAAGGCTCGCCTGGTACATTTCAACACATGTTAATTCATTTAGCCGAAGCCGAAGGGATGCTAGAGTAAAGGTAAATAAGGTTCCTTTTCGACATACTTTTCAAGCCCCTGCGGGCACGAGGCTACTGCCTTTGCCTCCCCAATCCCGAGCACAACCACAACGAAGATTCCCACTTTCGCAGGAAGGGTGCGGGGGTCAGCTCGGTGCGCTTCGCTCAATCAAGCCATCACGGGGGCCGTTCGAGTGATGATGGCTTACTGTGTTTGCTCTGTGCTACCATCAAAAACCGTCCGGATTCTATGCCAGCCACCGATAATAAAACGATACGCACATTCTCATCCGGCACATCCGCCGATGTTGCTTGCCAAATTTAGTTGATATATTTACATTGGGCTGGTTTCGTGTCGGTCCGCTCTCCGTTTGTTGCGCGGTAGTAGGCAGCATCAGTTTGCCCCGCGATAGGCTGCCAAAGGCAGTAAATTCTAACGCTTGGAGCCGTTGCTTCGAACATTCTCGTGTAACACGTGCCTAAAACGCTAGATCGAATCGTACCATCGTTACCGGTGGATGTTTATCGTAAAATAGTCCCTAGCAAGGATCAGCATTATTGGGTGAGGCGAATGGTTTCCCATAAAAATTGATCACTGTTCAATGTTTTCTTTTTTTCTATGCAACTCGTAAATAAGGCACACAGGCTGTGTGGGGCGTTATGGTTTGAATTTAGAC
>SIXB01005589.1:0-13700 GCA_007018985.1 Anopheles bwambae
CGTCCTGGCACTTCTGCTTCTCCGCGAGCGCATTGTTGAACGCCGCCTCGATCACGCCCAGCTTGTCCTCCAGCTCGGTAATCTTCGACTCGAGCTCCATCAGCTTGTCCTGCGCGTCCTTCAGCTCGGTCTGCGCCTCGTTGAGGGCGCGCTGCTTCGGCTCCACCACCTGGTACACCTCGTAGAACCGGTGTATGTTGATGACCCAGGCGCTCAGCCCGGCGGCTGCGATCGACTTGGCCCGTATCTTGTCCGGGTCGAACTCGGGATCGCGCAGGTACAGCTGCAGCGCCTTGATCACGTCCGGATGGATGTGCTCCTTGTCGTAGTAGAGCAGATCGTTCAGGAACACGTCCACCTTGTTCATGATCATCTTGCACGACTTCCAGCTGCGGTCCTTCGGGATTTTGCCCTTGGGCGAGAACAGCACCAGCACGGCCGCGCACACATTGACGACCGCGTCCGGCGGCGACCCGAACGATTTCAGCTCGGTCAGGTTCGTCTTGTCGAGCGTGTCCAGGGCCGCCTGGGCGGCGAGCAGGGCCGGCTCCGCCTTGCGCAGATCTTCCTCGCAGACGCGCGCCTTCGCCCCGACGTCCTCCTCGATGACGCGCACCTTCAGCTCCTCGTCGGCGGCAATGTTCTTCTCCTTCTGTACCTTCTCGTTCTCCGCACCGACCACCTTGATCAGCTTGTCCGCCTCCTCGTTCTTCACCTTCAGCACGATCTCCTGGTCGGCCAGCTGGAGCTGCAGCGAGTCCACCTGCTTGGCACACTCGGCCAGCTTGAGGATGCCGCTCTCCAGCCGGTGGATGCGATCGTGCAGCTCGAGCGTCTTGTCCGTCAGCAGCTTGGCGTAGAGCGAGATCAGCTCGAGGAACGACTTCGGTGTGGTGTAGTTGTAGCGCCGCTCGTTCTGCAGATACGTTTGTGACATTTCGTTGACGGTACCGTGCACGTACGACATGAACACGGCGATCGGTTCAACCAGTTCGGGCTGTAAGACGAACGTAAGGCGCGTGTGTTAGAGATGAGTCATTGAGATGCAGATACATGAATTTGCCAAGCGATTCATGAAAGTGATTCAATAACTCTGAATCTTATTTTGAGATTCAAGATACTTCAAAGATTCAATTATCTCTAACGATTCATGAATCAACAAAAATTCCAGTGAATCTTTAGAGATTCTTGAAACTCCAATGATTCATGAATCAGCAAGAAATCTTACTAATCTTGAAAAATTCATGTCTCTCTCTCTCACTTGTTAGATTTATGTATCTCTAATGATTCATGGATCATCATATTAATATTCAAACATTAATAAATCTCTAATGATTCATGAATCTGTAAATAATCTTTCGCTGATTGATTCATGAATCCCTTCAGATTCATGAATATTTCAATATTTATATGAAGCCTTAGAGATTTATGATTATGTTAAGACTATTGAACCTTTGAAGATTCTTATAAATCTTCAGAGATTCATGGATCTGTAAAGAATCATGCGCTAATTTAGTCATTAATCACATAAAACTCATGCTTATTTCAATATTTATATGGAGCCTTAAGGATTTATGGTTCTTTAAAGACTGACTCAATAGCTTATTATGACTTGATCTTCAGAGATTCACGAATCTTCAAAGAATCAATAGTCTCTAGAGGCAAGAATCTTTAGATATTCGACTTCAGATTCGAATCACACATCACAGAGGATTCATATGAATGACTCTATACGACTGATTAATCAAATACAACATGAGTTTTTGGTGCACTTACCGGTAAGACCTCAATTTCCGACAGGAACCTCGTCGACACCGACTCGAGCGCATTTTTGGGCCACTCGTGGAACCAATTGATGGCCGTACAGTTCACAATCGCCGGGAACTTGCGCGCCCGAACGCGCAGCGTAGAGCCGACCGGCGAGAAGCACAGCACCAGCTTCAACGATTTCCGCACCTTCTCGATGAAGTACTTCCAACAGTTCTCCTTCGAGTCCATCATGCCCAGCTGCTTCACCTCGTTGCGCAGCGCGTTGATGATGTTGTTGTCGATCTCGTCCTCCGGGAACAGCTCCGGTATCTCGCCGGACGCTAGCAGATCGTTGATCAGCACCAGAAACGACTCCTCGGCCACCTGCGCGTCCGTCATCAGGAACATGCAGGGGACGTTTTTCACGCCCGCCTTCATGTACAGCACCGCCAGGTCCGCCTTCAGGTCCGCGATGCTGTAGCCCTTGCGCAGCTGGATCTGGAACACCTCCAGGCCCGATATGAAGGCGGCCAGCCGCGACAGCGACTGCTTGCCCGAGCCACCGACACCGATGAGCAGCGCGTTCCCACGCGGTCCCTCCAGAATGCGACTGATCCGGCAGATGTGGCTCATCGCGTCCTCGAACAGCACCAGATTCATCGCCCCGATCATGTCGTTGTAGTTGGACTGGGCCTCCTCCAGCGTTTTGTTCAGCGTCTCCCAGCTCGCCACCGGCATGTACTTCGGATCGGTGAGTCCCTCCGCAAAGTGCGAGTAGATGATCGGCTTGGCGAAGACCTTCGTCTCGTCCATCTCCTCGAACGACTTCTTCACCACGTCCACGATCAGCTTGTTGAAGTTGTCAATGTCCCGCTCCTCCACCAGCTTGTCGCCGTAGACGCGCGTCGCCTCGTGCGCCCACAGGCGGATCAGCTGGTTCGGCTCGGCGCACGTCTCCCCGTTCCCGAACAGCATGCCCTGGAAGATGTTGGCCAGGTCGCGCATGTTAAACACGTAGTGAAACTTGACCGCCGTGGGCAGAAACATCTGCCCCATCTTGGTGTGCAGGTTGAGGGCGCACGTGACCAGCGCGGCACAGATTTTCTGCGTCGCCAGGTTGAACTTGTTCAGCGGGTTGGACAGATGCTGCGACAGCACCGAGTAGTAGATGTGGTACAGCGGATCGCCGCTCGGGAAGCTGACGGCAAACACGCAAAAGTGGCGCTGCAGCCGCGGGTCGATCGTGAACGAGCCGGCCGTCGGGTTCATGCACGACACAAACTGGCAGTTGTGGATGTCCTTCAGCGACAGCTTGGCCCGATCGTACCAGTGCCGGTAGTCCATGAACTGGCGGATGAGCGTATGCGGCTGCACCGTGCCGTACGTGTCCACCTCCGGCATGTTCATGTCGTCCACGAAGTACACCATCGTCTTGTTGCCCGGCGGCCCGTAGTTGCGGCCCGCCTTCTTCTCCAGCGGCTTCTCCAGCACGCGCTGCAGCATCTCCGAGGTGGTGTAGAAGTTGAACGGCACGTTCGTCACGGCGTACTTGTACGACAGGCTGCTCAGCTTGTCCGCCACGATGACGCTCTTGCCCGAGCCCGCCCCACCGACCAGCATCACCGGGTGCTTGTCCTCGATCAGTATGTCCATGAACCAGCGCAGCCGCGTCGTCTCCGTCGTCGGCACCAGCATCGACTGCAGCGGAATGTCCGTGTCGAGCTCGAACGACGGTACCAGCTCGGTCCAGGGGTTGAACTTCTTCGTCTCCGGATCGATGTAGTAGCTGAAGATGGTCCCACCGGGCGGGAAGCGGATCGCCTTAAACTCGTTGATCCACCACTTGTGAAACTCGGTCCGCCAGTCGACCAGCTGGTCCTGGTACAGCGACGACCCGAAGCCCCAGATCACCGCAAACACGTAGTATATCTCGTACCACTCCTTCGGACACTCGGGCGGCAGGTTCTGCGGCGTCAGCAGGCAGTCCAGCAGATGGCAGGTCATCTGTATCATCGCAATCTCCGAGATAGGCGTTATCTTTTTGAACCGCTTGTGCGCGTCCATCAGCGGCGGTATGTACTTGTCGAACAGCACCGACAGGATGCCCTTCTCGGCCTGCGTTTCGCGCGAATCGATCCACGACGCGACGAACGGATTCCAGCCCAAATCCTGCGGGTTGATGTACAGGATGCCGGCCCGGGACACCGTCGCCGGGGTCGCGGTACGCAGGTTGGAGATTTCGAACAGCAGGCGCATCTCCTTCGTCAGCGCAATGCGCTCGTTGCTCGCCAGCGTCAGCACCTTGTTGTCGTCCATCACCGTGTTCAAGCTTTCGATCCACATCGGATCGATGTCACCGTCCAGCACGATCCACTTCGGTCCCGTGCCAGGCATGTTCGCCTGGTCGCGCATGATCACGGAAAACAGCCCGTCCTTCCACTCGCGCGTGGCCGGATTGATGATGCCGAACAGCTCGTCGTTCGTGACCGCCTTCGGGTTGAGGTCGTTAAAGTGTGGCTTGCGCTTCTGGTTTTGGTACGTCTTGAACAGTGCCTTCCAGACCTGCGTCTTGCCCGTGCCGGCATTGCCGACGATAAAGACCGAGTGGCGCACCGCGAACAGTTCCTCCAGCTGGACCACCTTGAGGATGAAGCTATCCTCCGGCTGCAGCTTCATCTCCTGCGTCGAGCGGCGTATCAGCTTCTCAAAGTCGGGCGATCGCTTTCGCGGCACATCGAGCGCGGGAAACAGATCGCCTATAAGCCCCATAAACACGGGCACATCGTCGGTGACGATTTTCGGTATGTTAAAGTCACGCAGCGCTCGCATCAGCACCTGATCTTCGGGCCGCTCTCGATCGCTTCGCTAGAGTGTGAAGGGATACAAATGGGTCATAGTTAAGCCGGAAAGGTCGGAACTGAAATGTTGAGCTACAACAAACTTACCTTCAACGATCCCGCCACGACCAGCACCGACTTGATCGCACGCAGTCCCCAATCGTAGTGGTCCTGCTTGGACAGCAGCTCCTTGCACAGCGTGTAGAGCGTGATGAACTTGCGAGCCAGCAGCCGGGCCTCCTGGAAGCCTTCCGCCACGAGCATGATTTCGCAGATCAGCTCAAAGTCCGGCACGACCATCGCGCACGGCCGGAAGAGCGCTTTCAGATTCTCCGGCAGCTCGGTACGCCCGGCGTAGCCCGGGTTCATGGTGATGAAAATGCCCACGGTTGGAATGAGCGAAATGGTTTCGCCCATAAAGTTAAATATGCTTTTCTTGCCCTATTGGTAGGGAAAATTGATAATTATTTCAGTTGCCAGTACAAAAACGGATGGACGATGATGGGTCGCAGTGGGCAAATGACGCAAATGGCGGTGGGAAGAGAATGTTAAAATGCAGAAGTAAAATTGAGTGCTTCAAGCAAACATGCAGTCTGTTCAATAACGATGATTTAAGCTATGAGCATGATGTTAAATGGTTAAAGTAAAATGTTTAAATTATCTCAAACTACTTCAAACGACTCCAAAGTACAAGCCGAAATTAAACATTAATTAAAATCCCTTTCGATTGGTGCACAAAAACCCTACAGCTACTTTACCGTTTTCGTTGCATTATAGTGAAAAACAAGATGAAGCAATAAAACTACCAGCAGTATACATGCACAAATCGAAAAACCACAAAAAACATTGCCACAATTTCCAAATTCCCGCAAAAGACCGGGGAAGGACCGGGACGAGGGTGCTGCTTGAACGTAAAACATCCAACGATAGAATCGATTTCCAAATTTACCTTGCTATCGCTAAGGGTTGCATACTTTTTCCCTCCCTATACACACACCATTACCACGCGATACACATATACATACACACGCAACACATGTACAGAGAAACACACAACACATTATTCAACCACCAAGTAGAGAAAGAAACGGAGGGATTTTCCAGTTACAGGGCGAGTAAAGGTACCAAAAGTGTTTGTGTTTGTTTGTGTGTGTGTGTGTGTGTGTGTGTGTGTGTGTGTGTGTGTGTGTGTGTGTGTGTGTGTGGGTACGGAGAGATTTTGTACAACCGATTGCGTCCGTCGGCGGGTTGGGTGTCGTGTCGCTTACCTTGATCGCATCCTGTATCGATTTGACCTGTACCGCCACGACGGACAGCACCTCGACGGAGATGCGGTTGAACTCGTCGAAGCATCCCCAGGCGCCGGTTTGCGATAAGCCCTTGTAGATGTTGCCGCACGATTTGTAGTCCATCTGCTCGGAACAGTTAAACACGTACACCATGATGCCGAGCGCCCGGCCGAGATCCTTGGTCGTTTCGGTTTTGCCCGTGCCGGCCGGTCCGGCCGGTGCACCGCCCATGATTAAATGCAGCGACTAGCGTGGGGAGAAAACAGAACACGAATCAGGAGGGGAGTGAAGGTTTGTTCCCAAAGTGTAGTAAACACGAGATGAAGGCGCTGATTTTGTGGTTTTTTGGTACCTACCTGCGTGAGGGTGATGTAGCACCGATCCGTTAGCGGCGTAATTACCAACCGGGGCGTGTTGCCCAGATACTCGTAATCGTACCGGAACTGGGCATCGCAAATGTTTGCGAAGCAGTCGCCCAGCTTATCGTCCCACCGGTGGCGCAGCTGGCTCTGCCACTGGAACGCCTGGCCCGTCTCCACCTTCTGCAGTATCATTTTGGCCACGACGTCGCGCGAATGCACGTCTATCGTGCAGATGGTCATAATCTTTTGCCGATCGCCCTGGCTAAGCTCGCCGCAGAGCAGCACGATGAGCGCGTTCAGCTGCAGGATCTGCTTCTTCTGGTAGTCCTTCAGTGCGCTCTCGTAGCCCTCCTCGAGCTTGGCAAACGCCACGTTCACCTCGGTGGTCCACCAGATTTGGGTCGCGCACAGGGCCGGTTGGGCGGGCCAGTCGAAAATCCACGAGTCGCGTGGCTTCTCCTCGTACGCGGTCACGGAGCGCTCGAACAGGTCGCGCAGCGTGGTGCGCATCGAGTCGGTGATGCGGTTCAGCCATATCTCCACCTTCCCGTCGCAGTCACACTCGTCCTTGAACTGGACAAACTCCTCGTTCTCCTTCGACACCATACCGATGGCGGTTTTGTTGGAGCTCTTGTCGAACCGCAGCTTGGCGATGGAATCGTACAGCTTGGTCAGATGTTTCGCCACCAGCTCCGGCTGGTTGCCGTTCGACAGGATGTCGAGCAGATCGGCGGACGACACGAAGTAAAAGCGTGGATAGGCGAGCCGCTTCGTTTCCAGATAGTCGTTGAGGGCTTTCTCGCACAGTATGAGCTGCTCCAGCAGGCTCTCCAGCTTCTCGTACAGCCCGGGCCGGTTGGTCGCCTTGACGATGTTGGGATTGGCCACGATGCCGGCCAGCAGCTGCTTGAACTCCTTGTCGATGTTGTCGAAGCGCTTCGAGTCCTCGGGCAGCTGGTTGCGGATGTCCTCCGAGCCGATGAAGATGCTCTCCAGGTACATCCACTTGCGCTGCACCTCGAACCAGGCCGTGATGACGCAGTCGGCATTCGAGAGGGACAGCTGCCAGCGGGACACCTGCTCGAGGAAGTAGGCGACATACTTGGAGGACAGCAGGTTCTGCAGCTGCACCTGGTTTTCCTCCAGCATCTCCATGACTTCTTCCGAGATTTTCAGCAGCTTCAGGTGGGTGCGCTCGTGCGGATCGAACTCGAACTGCAGATCCTTCCACGCGACCTCCAGATCCTTGAGCATTTTCTCCATGGACATCTCCTTGACCGATTTGTCGACGATGCCTTTCACCTCTTCCTCGTAGTTGTGCAGATTCAGCTCGAGCAGGTCGGCCAGTGTGGTTGAGTCTACCATTTGGAAGCGTACCTAGAGCGTGTTAGAGGAATCGTGATTAGAAATGGACGGTTTTGGCAACGAAAAACGATGAGTTTTCATCATGCTTGGAAAAAGGAATTATGCCTTAAATAAATAAGAAAACTAAATCAACCTCAAACAATGTACAACACTTCGATATTAGTGCGGTTAGAGAATTACAGTGCGCTTGAGAGAACGCAAAGATTGCAAGAAACTGAAGAGATTAAACACGACCAATCATCACACTCATGAAAGACTATCACAAACCAGCATTTCTTTCCCATATGTTTGTATCAGCTGAACAGTATCCCGCGTTGTCGTTTATGTCGATGTTGTTGACGTGGTTAAAGCATTGAATAAAAAAAATAATCAAGATTTGTAACGACACAAACAACATGTTCCTACCAAGTTCTTCAGCTAAAGGGAGACACAATCAACTGGAGCTCGTATCCAGTTACATACCTTGGTAGCTTGCATCAGCTCAAACCAATGACGCTCGCGGATGGCTGGATTCTGCAACTCCGTAATGGCACGCAACGATGTCATGAGATTCTTTAGGATCGCCTCCAGATGCAGATACGGTGCCCAGTTACGCATGTCCTTATCCAGCTGGCGAATCTGCTTGCCATAGTTCTTACACTCGACGTCCATCGCCTCAACGTCAATCTTTTTCCAGGATGTTTTTTTCCAATCGTTCACGCACGATTCAACCGTGTAGACAAAGTCCCAGATTTGCTTCAACATTTTCACCTCCTTCCGGCACAGCCGCAGCTTCGTATCGTCCGGCGGGCTGAGCTCAAACAGGCTCGCCGAGTCGCTGAGATTCTTCAGCTGCGTCTCCATGATGTTCAGCTCCAGGTTCACCTGATCGCAAATGTCGTACACGTTCTTGCAGGGGACCTTGAAGCAGGGCAGCTTCTTGAACCCATCCCGGTACAGCTTCATGCGGATGTCGAACAGGCTGATGCGCTTGCGAATGAGATCCACCTGGTACGCTTGCGCCGGGGCAATCTTTTCCCGCACCTTCTGGGCCGTCTTCTTCATGTGCAGCCAACGCTCGGGCAGCTCGGTAAACTGCTTGTAGACCGTCTCGTTAAACTCTACGTTGTAGGTTTTCAGCAAATCGACGGTTGCCTTTAGCGGCTCGAACATGTTGTCCGTGGCCGTTTCCCGCTCCTTGATTTTGTTCAGCACGGACAGTATCTTGAGCAGCGTGGGGAAGTCCTCCTCGGCGGCTTCGAGCCCCAGCACCTCGTCGCACTCGATGCTAAACTCTTCCAGCTCCTGCAAGCTGATAACCACGCGATCGATCAGCGTTTGCTTGTAGATGTTGGACCACTTGCCTATTTCGTGCAGCAGCTTGTGCTTGAAATGCCGAAAGTCGACCAACAGCCACGTGTCGAACACGTGCGATACCTCCGTCTGGTACACCTCGTCAAACAGATCGATGTAGCTGTCGATCTGGGCCTTGAACTGTTCCAGCGTTGGGGCGACCTCCTTGAGGGGCGTTTCCGTAGAAAGCAACATTTCCATCTCGTCTTGCGTGAGCGGCCGTCCGTACTTGAGAAACTGTGCCAGCACACTGTGCTTATCGTCCAGCCAGAGATAGTTGTAGTTGTCAAACTGTTTTACGTACTTTTCGGCATCGCGGGTAGATTGAATCACCATCAGCATGATCGAGTGCTTCATACGCTCGATAGCGTCGTTGTTGCTTAAGTGAGCTGCAAATAGAACGGATAGCACACTTGAAGAGGTCAAAGGAATCAGACCTACGATCAAACAGAATACTCACACACATACGTTTCCGGATATACATTCCCTTCCTCGTCGGTACGCTCACTCTCGGCCGGTTGGGCAACTCTCGGTATCATGTCCGACATGCAGTAGATGTCAGTGATCATGCTTTCAACCAAAGCAAAGAACCCGTCCGGATCGTACGGATCCAGCGAAGGATAGAAGCGCGTATCTGGCGGGTGCAGCTCGTACTTGATCTCGAAGATTGGAGTGTTGTGCCCGAGTCGGTTTTCCATTTCAAACTTGATGTACTTAACGCTCACGTGTACAGCTTCCATAATTTCTTTCGACAGTATTGAATCTACATACTCTTCGTACGGACGGAACAGTTCCAGCTGGGAGAGGTTCTTGCCGAGCTCCGACTGGTCGAGGGATGGCACATCGTCCAGCGTATCAGCTCCCGATGGTTCTTCCTCCGCTTCTGGAGCATCGAGGACTACACTAGGTGGTCGTTGTTCCTCTTGTTCCTCCGCAGCAGCACCTACCGGCATCGCCATGCTGCTCCTACGCTGCGATCCCGTAGCGCTGGTGGTGGATGATAGCTTCTCTTCCGACAAAGCGACAAGATAGTCGAAATACAGCTTGAAGTTTTCATCCATCACCTTCTCGATAAGCTTCTTCGTTTCCAGGCACGCCTCTAAACGTCGTTGGACGATCAGCGAGCGGTTTTCAATGTTGATAAGCGCGGCGTTATCTCCATTCAACCGTTCGTAGAGCGGTATCTTGCCCCAGCTGCGGATGCTGTTCTGTACCTTCTTGATGTTTGCCTTCGCCTTCAGCACGCGAGAGTACAGGTTGTACAGCTTGTCGTACAGCCCGTCGATGAAGCTTTGGCTGAAGTTATTCCAATCGATCCGGCCCGAGCACGCATCCCCGAGGATGTCATCGATTTCATCGATCTCCTTCTGGATCAGCTCGAACTCGCACGGTGCGCAGGTTTTGCATATTTCGTTGTACCACTCGACGATGCGCGACAGCTTCATCCGAGCCGCCCAGAGCGCTTCCCCCGTTGCGTAGTACTGCTGGGCCTTCTCCGGTATGTTGACCGCTTTCATGCACCGCAGATAGCGGACCTCGGCCATGATGGTCTGCAGCACCTGGTTGAAGTTCATCTCCAGCAGCCGGGGATCGGTACGGCTGAGCAGTGGTCTGCTCATGAAATTGTTGATATGCTTGGTGACATCCGCCACCCAGGCGGAGAACAGTTGCTGCTCAAAGTCCTCCAGCCGTTCCTTCAACCGGTCCGCTTTTTGCAGCACGCGCTGACCCAGTTCATTGCCGAATATTGGTAGATCGATCATCGCCAGCTCCGTGAGCGGCTTTTTGATGCGATCCTGCAGCTTGTGCACCCAGGCAATTGCGCCAGCGACGGGCGGGAATCCATCATCGATGGGAATTCCTTTTAAGCCCGTTTGCCGGTACTCCTCGCAGCCGGTTTCGTAAATGAGCTGCATCGCGTTCAGATCGGCATCGAACAACGCCACAATGCTTTCGATCTTGGTGGAAACGTCCGGCTGTATGAGGGGCCGGTTCAGAAGACTGCCCAGCACCTGCACCAGCTTCATCAGCTGCTCCACGTTGAAGCACTCCTCAAAGGCAAGCACGAACTGAGCGGCAAGCCGTCGCTCCAGCACGCTTGCCTTCTCTATGTAGCGCTGCCGGTCCTTGGCGAACCCCAGCAACTTTGGGTCGGGATCGAGCGGATCGTACTGGATCGATCCCCAGCGCTGGTAGAGCTTGTTGTAGTCGTCGTAGATCTCCTGTATCTTGCGGCTGATCGCTCGACCCCGCAGGCCACCGATTTCCACCTTTTCGAGCTTCTTAAACTCGGCCGCCGTGCTGAAAATATCTTTAATTTCGTTCAACCGCACGATGTAGATGTCGAGCCGATCGAAAATGTCCCGCGCGCGAAACGTCCAGTTGATGGGTTGGGTGTTGGGTTTTTCGAACTCGCTCAACCGTGAGCGAAAGTCATGAAACTCGGATCTGTGTGTGAGAGAGAGCGAGAGCACAGTACAATAATAGATGGATTTCTTCGGTACGGCAAAGCGCAAACCGCACCCGGCACTTACTTGTAGAATTCCAGCGAATCAATGATTTGGCTAATTTTGATCAATGACTCATCGACCTCGCCCTGGAACAGCGAGCCCGGGTCGAGGGATTTGCTTGCCTCCGCTATCATCATGTTGCTTATCATTTTGAACAGAATCACTAACCGCGAGTTGATGCCGTAGTAGCACGAGTTGGCCCACACCAGGCACACGAGATGAAGCATCGGGGAAATCATATCCGCTGAATCGGTGAAATCGGTACTCTCGAATGTTTCGAATGTTTTACGCTGAAAAACAGAGAAATACACGCACACAAAAAAGGAGAGCAAAATGATAAAATAAAGGTGATTACACAGCAAATGGATTGTGCGTCCTACCAGCGGTTTCAAGTAGAGCGAAATGTCGTCCGCCTCGTGTACCGCCTGTACGACGTGCTTGAACGTCTTCTTGAACGAGGACGAGTACACCGAATCGATACCCTCGAGTATAACGCCAATTTGTCGCGCTTTCGGCTCGGTTAGCTGGGCGTAGATGTTGCGTAGATTCTTTTGCCGCGATTCCCAGAAGCTGATCTCCTCGACCGGCGTCGGGTGCCGCCCGTCCTTGAACGCCTGCGACGAGTCCTCCTTCAGTACGTCATTAATCTGGCAGGCCCACTTAATTATAATGCCCTCGAGGGAGTTTTTCATTTTCAGACTGCATGCATCGATGTTGCTGTTGGGGTGGCGGGTGTTGTGTTGGGTGGACGGGTGTTTGGAGGCCATTGCAAATTACCGGCGTTACCGATTGAACGAACAAAAGCGAGCACACGAATGGTGTACGTGAATATGATTCGTGTGTCGGGAAAGTGCGGGAAAAAGTTTTATTTCGCTTGCGCCGCCTGGGACGGTTGTAACTTACCCTTGCAGAACTTCCTCGCCGACCTGCATAATGTTGTCGATAGAAATAGGCATCGGCAGAAGCGTTTGATTTATGATGTTACCTTTCACCTTCATTGCGGGTAGCGGGAATGAGATGTGTGTGTGTGTTAGTCATAATTGTTTGTTGCTATTTTCTGTGCTGTTTGCGTTGGCGAGCAACCGCCTACATACCTCGGAAATAATATTCCGCAGCTCCTGGACGTGATTATCGATGTCCTTGACGATTGCGGTAGGCCATCCTTCCTGGTTTTGTGGGTTGTTAATCATGGGGTAGAAGATTTCATCCACCAGAATCGATAGATCGTCGATAGGGTTCGGTGTTAGATCGCCGTATATGATTTGCTGCGCGGAGTGAGGGTGAGGAAAGAGAGTTAATATTTCCAATCGATAGTTATGGACAGGAAGGAGACACTAATTGACCAGAAAGCATCAAAACAAAGAGGGATAAAATTCTATTTTTGGCTTTATTTCTGCAGCTTGTTCCACCTTTGTAAATGCCCCGACACTATTGTCCCGCAACAAGGTTAAGCTGCTCAAACAAGCTGTTGTACATGCCGTTACCGAAACAGCAAAACACGTGTGTTGCATGCGTTGCTGAAATATACCGCAAACCGAAATCGCAACACAAGATTACACACGTCGTAATTGTTCCTAAATTAAGAAATTTTATTGCACCGCACTGCTCCGGCCAAGTCGACGAGCCATTCCGAGCCATTGTGGGGCCATTACCTTGGCTTGCAGCTTAAACCGTGGTCACGACAAAGTGTGAAGTAAATGGCCTTTGCCACGCAAGCAAACCCTGCTCGTCGCTCGCGGGAAAACAAGCAACGTATTTAAAGCATGATTTTTGCCAGCAAGTGGACGTTTCTTTGAGGGGGAGATTTGTAAAACGTGCGCTTTGAATTATCATATCAAAAAGATTGGGTAATTTTTAAACCTGCAATCAAAGACAAGGCCAGACAGGTAATGCGTACGCATCGAACAAGGGGCCGAGTAACTAGGGGTGTTGGTGGCTTGAGTTTTTTTTTTACCAAAACCTTGATTTTGGCGGTACAGTGTACCAATTTTAGAAAACACCTACAATTCCCTAACCTTCTAACGCATCAATACGAATGTATGTATGTGTGTGCGGGTGTTTCACAATCAAACGCATAAACAACTCCAAGGGCCCAGTAGCCATGGTCGTTCCCAATGGTAACGGGGCGATGGCGACGACGCGATAGTCCTACCCGGTCCGTTACGGCCATTAATGCAAAAACAACACCGAGCCGTCCATTTCAGGCCTCACTTTCTCTTCCAAATCTCTTCCCCCCCCCCCCCCCCCCCCCCCCCC
>SIXB01005590.1:0-7500 GCA_007018985.1 Anopheles bwambae
GCGCAAACGATGACCCGGATGGATTGCACGCACATATCAACCGATGATCACTCACGCGCCAACGGTGAGTTACTAGGAGCAATTCATCCGGTCCAGGTTAGCTCACAACACATGAAAATTTAGTCTTTTCATCTGAAGCGGTTTTGCTATCATCTCCAATGGTTGTCATTAGTTTATCAATAGTTGATACTTTTATTTTATCAAATGAAAAAACACTGTAATAGTTGAGGAAATTTACGTAAAAAAAACAATAAAACATCAAAAATATTCAACGTTATTCCTCTTGACGTAACAACCTACGCGTTTGTATCAGCCTATACATTTATACAGACTTTCGAGATTCATAAGTTCCGTACAGATAGTAAGTCAATCCCTAGGCTATTAGGAGAAGCTGCTAGTTCGGTTGAGAATCGGTTTAAACCAAACTTGTCATGCAGCGTGTAGCTAATATTACTCCTTTTTCTCCTTCAATGGTCTGGTGCATGTGCATGCATAATACTTAAACGCGTATTCATTGAAGCCAACTGTATCGTTCAAAACACACCTACCTCTATTGTTAACAATATAGCTTCAAAGGCACCAACCAGATTCCTATGACTGTTCGCGCAATTATCGATGGTTCGCGCCTTGGTCATCTCATTGATACTCGCCAAACACAGTATACACATACAACATACCAACTACAAAGGATACAAACAACACGCAACTAAAATCGATTTCCCAGAACAAGCATAGACTTTACGGAAACAAATACCATTAATAAACCAACACCTCAAACAATGGGAGAAAGCACGCTTGGACGCACCGTTGGATTTTCTCACGTTCGAAATCATTAGCACACGCTCGCACACATCCAGTAGCCATCGTGTATATTGGAAAACAACAGCATCCGGTAAAATCGAATGCCGCCAATGCTGCGAGATAAATATAGGGATTTACCGACCGAGTAGAGGAATGCTGGGCTGGGATTTCAAACTGTGACCGGCTCAACCAAACCCGATGCACAACCAAATAGTTATGCTAAAGAGTGTTCACATTCGAAAAGATGCGTTCGTGAATCGAACAGAAGCAAAGGGGAGTATCTGGAATTCTCTTCCTGTTAGCTAATGCTACAGTCATTGCTTAAATTGATCCGGAAACACAAAGTTTGGTTAGTGAGTAGTGAGTTTAGTATCAAACAAGCACATAATTTATTAAAATTTGGCTTGTTCAATTAGCCAGTAGTTCTGCCTCTCTGTCTCTCTCTCTCTCTTTCTCTATCTCTCTCTTTCTATCTCTCTCTCTATCTCTCTCTCTCTCTCTTTCTATCTCTCTCTCTCTCTCTCTCTCTCTCTCGCATTCCTACTGCCACCATCCCATGAAAATAATCTATCTCTTGCTTTGCTTCAAACAATCATACGAACGCACACACACTAAAGAATCATACAATATCTGGCACAATGTTGGAGGGTTGAAAAATGCATGTTTAAGGCTCCCCGTACTGACTAACACTCACACGAGAATTCATGGTACAACACTCCCGAGCATATGTTTCTCCTGTCGTTTACGAGATCTCATTAGAGCTGCAAGCATTCACCTATTTCAAGCTCCAACCATTCACAAGCTACAAGCTCCAGCATGAACGTAGAATTCAACGTAGATTACACGTGGAATGAGAATAAGACTTGCTGGTAAAAGTTGGAAGCTGGAATACCCTGCTCCTGCCTTGGTTCCAATATCGACCGCTATAAATGATAATTTCTATATTCATGATAAGACTCATCCGGTGTTGTGGTATGCTTTTTATAGGGATGCATATCATAGCACCATCTGCCATTGACCGAGTTTTGCCCCTATTTCACGTTCAAACCCCTCGAACGTGGTTTACTCATTTGCCAACCCCTAGCGGCATCGCACACTCCCGGATACGACGCGTATCGTACCATCGCGACCACATTACCGTACACCGTACGTTTCGTGGCATTATAGCGCGATAGAACTAGCCAAATTCATCGCTACAGTGTTCAGCATATTTGATACCTTGGTCGCGTACTATCATTCCTTCGAAACCGAACCAACCGACCCCTGATGAATGCATTTATTGAGGCATTGGGGGGAAATATTTGTATTGAAAAATCAATAAATTTTCATTATCATGCTTTTCATCACGATCACACAAAGCGGATAGCACTCTGGAGAGGCTGCATGTGAGTGTTGAAGATGATGGTACAAAATTATCCCTGTGGGCCCGAGAACATTACCGACTGTAGTGCTGCTTACCAATCACACCATATTTTCTGATCATATTGTAGCTCACTCTTCAATTATGCAAACGCTTGCTATTCGCTGTGAACTACACGTGTACGAGACGCATAAAAGTGATTGAAACCCCAGTTGAAAATATGGCGGAGAACGTTCTAAATGATACGCAATTATCAAAAACGCATAACACTAACTATTTCGGCGTGCAGCGAGCTTCGCTATTTTTGACAGGTCTGCCTTTAAAGAATCAAAAACAGCGCACCACCCAGTGTATTCTGTGTGATGTAATCGTATTGAACTACATTATTGTACTTAAAGGAAGTGTCAATATAACCTGTCGATCTTACGAACATTAGTTGTACAACTTCCGGATAATATTGATTGCTTGGGAAAATCATTTTAACGATCTTGAATTATGTTAAAAAATCATTCAAGGACTTTTTATCATGAAATGTAAACTAAAGTAATTATATGTTTTTAATATAAGGAAAATTATTTCAATAATATAATAAAATATCTTTTTACAGTAAAATCGTATGATTAGAAACTTTGTTGATTCGGTTTTCTATTTTTAGAACAATTCCCTTACTGGACTTGAAACATATTATAATAAAACAAAACTGACATCCCTGCAAAAGTGATATAGAAGAAGCGCATGTGCACGGCGTTCATTTTTTTTTTCATTACGTCTGCAGCTATCACGCCATACTATTCAAATTTCTTAAACTTGCTAGAGTATTTTGCAACCGGACAGTTGTTCATTGCAATATTTTTCATTGCCCATTTTTCAAATTGGGTTTCTATTGGACGAAACTCTTTTTTCCTAATTAAAGCAAACGCTGCACAGCACCTAACATAAGCATCCATAACGTTGAACAGAATTACAAATCAGAATAGCAACGGTACTTATATACACTCCAAGATAAGTAAACTCCAAGTAAAACTACCGCTTATATGCACATTTCAATCCTATACAGCGTCTTAAGTGAACCATTTATAAATCACCATGCTCATACGATGAAATGGCTTTATCGGCTTGACTTGTGACATCGAGATTAATTGTGTAATCTATCGCCCTCTCAAGGGCTATCTGTCGCAGGCCAATTGTCGGTGATTTGAATATTACAAACTCGGCCTCGTTCGATCTGTTTATGCTAATGGCATCCTGTAGTAAATTTGACCCAACGGTGCATACACTGTTGCATGGAACGTGCACGGCCGCAATGATGATCAGCTCATGTCCGTTTCTTACCCTTCTCCTTCTGTACGGTTTCACAAAGCCCACAATGTAATTTGTCTGCAATATCCATCGTCAATAATTGATGCATTCACGAAGAATAACACGTACCACCAGTAATCAAGACATCGAAAATCATCCAAGCCGTACCTACATCATTTGTCCTCTATCCGAGAGAATCGTTCCTACTCGAGAGACGGCTGTTCAGATGTTGCCACAATTGACAACTGCTACCGAATTAACTGCAGTACGCAGAGCATCTGCAGAAATCAACTTCCGTCCCGTCAGCAGCAGATGCAGTGCTGCCGTAAGCCAATCTTTGTGCCCGAATCCAGACGCACATAAATCTTCTGCATCAAATGCGCCTTTTGTTGAATGCACTGAGCGGTTGAGATGTAGATGGCAGCAAAGAGTATATGGGAACCTGAGCGAATAATATGGACGAATTTCATAATCTCAACGCCATCATCTGTCACCAGAACGCTAACGGACGCGCATGGATGAAGACGGAGCGGAACATTTTGCATCCAGATGCTTTTAGGGGGTTTCACAAGCTTTTCATCGACCTACAACACCCAATCGAAGTTGGATTGTATGCAGTGCAATCGTTCTATCCGGCTCTCAGTTCGATACTCTTCAGCCACCCCATTCATGTAATATTTTAAAAGAGTTCACATTTGAACGTATAGTCCGTTATGTACGTGGAAACTCTTCAAAAATCTACATTCCATTTCGCTCGGTAATAATCCTAAACCATATTTCTGTTACCGTACCAACCAGACCCATCTGATCGAACAAACATCCATCCAGACGAAACGTAAAGGAACGTTTATAATTGAACAGGAAAATTATTTAAAAAATCAAACATTAAAACAGTATTTCAAAGCAAAAAGGCAACGCAACACCAATGTAGTGATAAAAGGATAGTGAAAATGAGTATAATAAGGTTTTCTTTTTTATTGACTACTGCAAATGCCACCCGCTACCATCGGTGGAGAAGTAAGAGGCTATAATATATGATCAATTAGTCGTTCCGTTAAATCCTTCAGATGGTGCAATATAATCTTCTGTATTGATGATTATACGTAGTAGTGAGGAAGTCGGACAGGGGAAAAATTTAAATGAAAATCTATGCAATTCATGTTTAACAAAATGTGTTGCATCAATTGAGGGCTTAAATTTATAAGTTTCCATTTTTATTCTTAAAATGTATTTCACAGAATTGAATTGTTTGCTAATGGTGTTGAACTGATCGACCTATTCAATGAATAAAACAATCAAGTGTAACGTTTAGAACATTCTAGCGCTATCTTTGAAGTATACATTTAGCAGAATCAATTATTATATCAGTCTGTTTACCATCCTAGTAAAAGATTCCTGCTATAGCAGTGACTGTACGGTTATTTTTATGCATTATCTAGCGCACTCTATCCCACATTCGTGGCAGTAGATCATCAATGACTACTGTAAAAAATCAAATCAAAACCTGTGCAGTCAATCATTTACCAACAGCAACTAAATCAATTAACCTTTGCTACACCCTCACGCTGTGCAAACAATTAAGACCCCATCTCACCCGTTTGATTTATTTTATTAAATGATCAAAATTTACTCGGCGGTCATTTTTAAATCCATTTCGAAGCCCTACGCACAAAGCAGCGCGCTTGATAGCACTCTCTAAGCACGCTCACCATTCGTCATAGGGCCATGAGTGAATAGTTTATTGGACTTTGTTCAAATAATCTATTGCACTGCATTTTGAAAACTGGACGCGCGTGAACGGGTAATAATTCTAACCGTATCGCGGCATGCTCTTTTTGCGATGCTCAATTGCCGCACATCGTGCTTCCAAAACAAATACAATTGACGATGGACAATTTATTGCATCGTGTGTGTTACATACGAATGCATCGAGCCAGTGTCGCAATCTGTACAAGCAACGATGGATGAATGTTTGAAATCCGTCCGACGCGTCCATAAAGAATGAGCGCCGATACTTTTCTGATGTGGATGAAGCGGTATGGTGCTGAATGAGATAAGCAATGTTGAGCGTTTCCGAGTTGTGTTCGTATCATTTTCCTCCTGCTAAGTTCTGCACATTAGTCGCCAAACATACATCGATTTTTTTTTTTTACTTCTCGAGTAGTACTACCATTCCCGTCAGAACTACGCATATATACACAACCTATATACACAAGCTAACCCTGAAGAATTCCGTAACACGACCAATAACGCTGCCCGAGATGGCCTTTGTTTCCGTGGCCACAACCTTGGAAGTCACCGGGCAGGGTACTTCTGCACGCACAGGTTCCCTTCGAGTTACTGCTGGGGCAGAACGTACATAAGTGATACACGCCATAGCGCGGTCGAAGCTTATGGATTCGCAGCATAACTGGACATTTCTGGGAAGCGAAGAAAGTCACATCAATTTTACGCATTTCCGGGCATTACGAAGATAACCGAACCATTCCTCCAGTAACTTCCCGTCAACGACAAACATCAGGTGCATTACACCGGGACGCGGCGGTACAAACGTCAGCCTTCACGATCCCGATTGTCGGCGATGGACATGTTCCAGCCGGTGACTTTCCGCACGAACAGCATCAGCGTGTATAGTCCCGAACCAGCGTGCATAGTACCGCACGACCAGTGTCAGTTGGACGCGCATGTGTGCCTTTAGGGTAGCCTGCTCACCGGCCAAATGCTCAATGCCACTCTGCTGTGGATCCGCTTTCTGAGTGGTAACGATGCAAAATAGCGCGACGCCAGTTTGCATCCGTACGCGCGGTGCTTCCTCGTCCGCGAGGAAATGCACCGTATCGGTGACAGTTTTGTAGAATGTTCAGGTTTATTTTAGGCACTGCTCTAGCCACTTCAGCATTATGCTGACAAAGGGTAAATTTTTCACCACGCTGCCTTCGGCCATCGAGAGTTCTGGGAACGCAGCTCTGTCGGGAACAAAGGTAATTTAAAATAATCATCTGTATTGTATTAAGTTTCAATTGGCAAGAAACGTGTTGTCAAAAGTTTTCACACTAACAAGAAAAGTGTTAAAATTATGTAATGCATTTTTTAATCATGCATGAACTCTTAAAGATTGTCGAAAAGATTGTTTTGTTTAAACGCAAGGGAGTAAATTTAGGTACGGAGTGTTTGTTGTCAGTCTAATGCTTCTTCTATTTGGTGTAACGTTTTACGCGAGCATGCCGGCCTATAGAAACTTTTGATACTTAGCCGAATCGTCAATCCTTGCTACGGGGAGACGGTCCATTCTGAACCACGGGACTAATAATGCTAATCAACTATAAATAATGTCAAATTTATAGTAAAGGTAAAAAATCTACTGCATATTTTTCATTGGAGCAGATAAGGCGATGCAGTTAACATCTTTATCGTAACATTTGCATTACGTTAATTGTTTTGATATTATCTCTACAGCAAGCCAAAAACATTTTTTTTAATGCAAACGTTAGGACCAATGCATACTGAAAATTTAACATACACATAATTGCATCGAAAGATTCAATTATATAAGAGAGGACGTTTAAAACATTCTCACAGATAATTAAAAACAAAAAAAAACAAAAATATTTCAACAAAATATAATCAGCTTTGAGCTGATAGAAACTTCAACACTCCATAATAAAAGTTCCATGTTAGGGTCCTTTGTAAATATGGTTGCAAAATTAAAAAAACAGTCACTGTGCTTAAGTGCTAAAAATTTATGTAGAACGAAGAAGAAAAGAGGATACGCGGAAAGAGATGGTTTTACAATCCACTTTATTCACATTCGTCTTCGCTTGGCTTCTCCCGCGTGAATGTTTCGCTCTAGCTAAACCTACTGCGTCGTCAGTTCGATTGACATCAGCACAGGGTGATCCTAAATTCATTCCTTGACATTCGCCTTACATCCCTTGTCTGACAACTGTCAACTGTCTCCTATTTCCTACATTTATACTCTCATAATCCTAAAGCTCATCAATAAAACTGAACCTGTTAGTGAGTGTAAGGAAATTGTATAT